>JAHRIG010000082.1:133579-214354 GCA_020311275.1 Eira barbara | reverse complement strand
AGAAATCAGTTGCTTTCCCATTCACTAACAATGTAACTGTAGAAAGAGAAATTAGGGAATGGATTCCATCTACTAAAGCACCAAAATCCCTTAGATACCTCGGAATAAACCTAACCAAAGAGATAAAGAATTTATACTCAAGGAACTATAAAACGCTCATGAAAGAAATGGAAGAAGACACAAAAAGATGGACAAACATTCCATGCTCATGGATCAGAAGAATAAACATTGTTAAAAAGTCCATGCTGCCCAGGGCAATCTATACTTTCAACGCCATCCCAGTCAAAATACCAATGACATTTTTCTAAGTGCTGGAACAAACAATCCTAAAATGTGTATGGAACCAGAAAAGACCCCAAATCACCAAGGAAATGTTGAAAAAGAAAAACAAAGCTGGGGGCATCACATTGCCTGATTTCAAGCATTATTACAAAGCTATGATAAACAAGACAGCATAGTATTGGTGCACAAACAGACACATAGACCAATGGAATAGAGTAAAGGATCCAGATATGGAACCTCAACTCTTTGGTCAAATAATCTTCAATTAAGGAAACAAAAATTATCCAAAGGAAAAAAGACAGTCTCTTCCATAAATGGTGCAGGGAAAATTGGACAGCTACATAGAGAAGAATGAATCTCGACCATTCCCTTACACCATACACAAAGAGAAACTCACAATGGATGAAAGACCTCAATATGAGACAGGAATCCATCAAAATTCTAAAGAAGAACATAGGCAATAACCTCTTTGACACTGGCCACAACAGCTCCTTTCAAGACACGTTTCCAAAGGCAAGAGAATCAAAAGCAAAAATGAACTTTTGGGACTTCATCAAGATCAAAAGCTTCTGCACATCAATGGAAACAGTCAACAAAACAAATAGGCAGTCACAGAATGAGAGAAAATATTTGCAAATGGCACTACAGACGAAGTGCTGATATCCAAGATCTATAAAGAACTCCTCGAACTCAGCACCCAAAAGACAGATAATCAAGCCAAAAAATGGGAAGAAGACATGAACAGACACTTCTCCTATGAAGACATGCAAATGCAAATGTGAAAAAATGTTTATCATCATTAGCCAACAGGGAAATTAAAATCAAAACCACATTGAGATTCCACCTTACACCAGTTAGAGTGGCAAAAATTAACAAGTCAAGAAACAACAAATGTTGGAGAGGATGTGGGGAAAGGGGAACCTTCTTACACTGTTGGTGGGATTGCAAGTTGGTACAGCTACTTCGGATAACAGTGTGGAGATTCCACAAAAAATAAAGCTACCTGGGAGGAGTCAAGATGGTGAAGAAGTAACAGGCTGAGACTACATCAGGTACCAGGAGATCAGCTAGATAGCTTCTCTACCCATTGTGAACACATACAAATCCAATGGAGATCACAGAGAAGAAGAGAAACATTTCTAGAAACAGAAAATCAATCACTTTGTGAAAGGTAGGGCTGGCGGAAAAGTGAATCCAAAGCGACGGGAAGATAGACCGCAGGGGGAGGGGCTGGCTCCCGGCCAGCAGCGGAGCAACGGAGCACAAAATCAGGACTTTTTAAAAGTCTGCTCCACTGAGGGACATCGCTCCAGAGGCTAAACCGGGATGAAGCACACTCAGGGTCAGTGTAGCCCCAGGTCCTGCAGGGTCACAGAAGGACCGGGGGCATCTGAGTGTCACAGAGCTTGCAGGTATTAGAGTGGGGAAGCCAGTTACAGAGACAAAGCCAAAGAGTGAGCTCTCAGCTCTGGGTTGCCTTGAACCGGTCACAGGCTGGGTGAGCTCGGAGTGCAGCCAGAGGCCAGGGAGACAGGAGTGATTGAGCGCTTTTCTCTGAGGGTGCACTGAGGAGTGGCCGAGCTCTTGTCTCCTCCAGGCTGGAGATTGGGAGGCCGCCATTATCATTCCCATCCTCCAGAACTCTACAGAAAGCCTTCAGAGATCAAAAGCTCCCGAAAGCAAACCCAAGTGGTTTACTTAGCCTGGACCCTGGTAAGGGCAGTGCAATTCTGCCTAGGGCAAAAACACTTGAGAATCATTACAACAGGCCCCTCCTCCAGAAGATCAACAAGAAACCTAGCCAAGACCCAGTTCACTTACAAATGAGAACAGTGGAATTCCAGAGGAGGAGAAAGCAAAGCAAGGAATTCCTGGCTTTCTCCCCATGATTCTTTAGTCTTGCAGTCAATATTTTTTTTTTCTTTTTTTTCTTCTACCATTCTTTTTAACTTTTACCCTTTCCTCTTTTAACATTTTTAACTAGTTTATCTTAACAATACCTTTCAAAAAATAATAATCTTTTTTGAACCTTCATTATTATAGTCATATTTTATCCTCCATTGCATCTAACTATATTTTTTGTATACACATAGTTTTCTTTTAAAAAACTTGGGGTACAACTTCTCCTAATAGATTAAAATATACCCTAAATCTAGCTCCGGGCTTGTTCTAGTCTCCAGCCTGAGCAAATTCTCCTCACTTTCTTTGTCTTTATTCTCACAACCAACTTGCTTTATCAACTTATTTTTTTAGAAATGAGTTGATAAAAAAATTTCTCATCTTTATAGGCTTATTCCATCCCTTCATTGTGTCTACCCCTATATATGTTTTTCATCCTTTAAAATTTGGGGAGGTAGTTTCTTCTAAGAGACCAAAATACTACTAAAATTAAGTGAGTGACCCTGTTCTAGTCACGAGTCTAATATATATGTATATATGTAAAATTTTCTTTTTAAATATTTTTTCTTTACTTGTTTTCTTTTTTTTAACTTTTTTTTCCTGAATTTCTTTTATCCCCTTTCTCCCTCCCACAATTTGGGGTCTCTTCTGATTTGGTTAAAGCACATTTTCCTGGGGCCTTTGTCACCCTTCTGGTATTTTATTTGCTCCCTCATATATTCTTATCTGGACAAAATGACAAGGCAGAAAAACTCACCATAAAAAAAAGAACAAGAGGCAGTACTGAAGGTAGGGACCTAATCAGTACGGACATTGGTGATATGTCAGATCTAGAGTTCAGAATGACGATTCTCAAGGTTCTAGCCGGGCTCGAAAAAGGCATGGAAGATATTAGAGAAACCCTCTCCAGAGAGATAAAAGCCCTTTCTGGAGAAATAAAAGAACTAAAATCTAACCAAGTTGAAATAAAAAAAGGTATTAATGAGGTGCAATAAAAAATGGAACCTCTTACTGCTAGAATAAATGAGGCAGAAGAAAGAATTAGTGATATAGAAGACCAAATGACAGAGAATAAAGAAGCTGCACAAAAGAGAGACAAACAACTACTGGACCACGAGAAGAGAATTCGAGAGATAAGTGACACCATAAGATGACACAACATTAGAATAATTGGGATTCCAGAAGAAGATGAAAGAGAGAGAGGAGCAGAAAATATATTGAAGAGTATTATTGTAGAGAATTTCCCTAATATGGCAAAGGGAACAAGCATCACAATCCAGGAGATGCAAAGATCCCCCCTCAAAATCAATAAAAAATGGGTCCACACCCTGTCACCTGATAGTAAAATTTACAAGTCTTAGCGACAAAGAGAAAATCCTAAAAGCAGCCTGGGGAAAGAAGTCTGTAACATACAAGGGTAAAAACATTAGATTGGCAGCGGACTTATCCACACAGATCTGGAAGGCCAGAAAGAATTGGCATGATATATTCAGATACTAAACGAGAAGAACATGCAGCCAAGAATACTATATCCAGCTAGGTTATCATTGAAAATAGAAGGAGAGATAAAAAGCTTCCAGGACAAACAAAAACTGAAAGAATTTGCAAATACCAAACCAACTCTACAGGAAATATTGAAAGGGGTCCTCTAAGCAAAGAGAGACCCTAAAAGTAGTAGATCAGAAAGCAGAGACAATATATTGTAACAGTCACCTTACAGGCAATACAACGGCACTAAATTCATATCTCTCAATAGTTACGCTGAATGTAAATGGGCTAAATGCCCCAATCAAAAGACACAGGGTATCAGAATGGATAAAAAAACAAAACCCATCAATATGCTGCCTACAAGAAACTCATTTTAGACCCGAAGACACCTCCAGATTTAAAGTGAGGGGGTGCAATGTACCATGCTAATGGACATCAGAAGAAAGCTGGGTTTGCAATCCTTATATCAGATCAAGTATATTTTAAGCCAAAGACTGTAATTAGAGATGAGGAAGAACACTGTATCATACTCAAAGGGTCTGTCCAACAAGAAGATCTAACAATCTTAAATATCTATGCCCCTAACATGGGAGCAGCCAACTATATAAACCAATTAATAACAAAATAAAAGAAACACATTGACAATAATACAACAATAGTAGGGGACTTTAACACTCCCCTCACTGAAATGGACAAATCATCCAAGCAAAAGATGAATAAGGAAACAAAGCCCTTAAATGACACACTGGACAAGATGGACATCACAGATATATTCAGAACATTCCATCCCAAAATAACAGAATACACATTCTTTTCTAGTACACATGGAACATCCTCCAGAATAGATCACATCCTGGGTCATAAATAAGGTCTCAAACGGTATCAAAAGATTGGGATCATTCCCTGCATATTTTCAGACCACAATGCTCTGAAGCTAGAACTTAATCACAAGAGGAAATTTGGGAAGAACCCAAATACATGGAGGCTAAACAGCATCCTTCTAAAGAATGAATGGGTCAACCGGGAAATTAAAGAATTGAAAAAAAAATCATGGAAACAAATGATAATGAAAAGACAATGGTTCAAAATCTGTGGGACACAGCAAAGGCAGTCCTGAGAGGTAAATATATAGTGATACAAGCCTTTCTCAAGAAACAAGAAAGGTCTCAAATACACAACCTAACCCTACACCTAAAGGAGCTGGAGAAAGAACAACAAAGAAAGCCTAAACCCAGAAGGAGAAGAGAAAACATAAGGATCAGAGCAGAAATCAATGAAATAGAAACCAAAAAAACCCAATAGAACAAATCAATGAAACTAGGAGCTGGTTCTCTGAAAGAATTAATAAGACTGACAAACCCCTGGCCAGATTATCAAAAAGAAAAGAGAGAGGCACCCGAAGATGGCAGGGAAATAGGAGGAGGCGCCGTTTCAACCTGTACCCTAAAGTAAGCTGAATACCTACCAAAGAACTCTGATCACCCAAGAAATCAGCCTGAGATCAGAATTATACATGTCTGGATCTCTACAGGGGCAGAAGATGCCAGTGGGCAGGTAAAGCAGAGTGGGAATGTCGGACTGATATCAGAAGATAAACAAAAGGGTGAGGGAGCCACCAGAGGTGACCGATTGAAAAGGAATACCCTAATACGAGAGTGCCCTGTGTCTGGGGACCAGCAGTAACTTGGAGTCTGGTTGAAAGCACTCAAAAAGAGCAAAAGATGGTGGGGGGAAATTGTGGGAATCCGGGCGGCTAGGGACAGGGGCTTAAGTCCCGGGACACAGGACGGCCTCCCCTGGCGCTGAGCCAGAGAGAGTGCGGTGGAGAAACCAGGTCCTGGTCCCCCAGCCGCCAGCGTGCCTGAGAATGCATGGAGTCCGGCTCCCGTGAGGGGCTGGGAGCTGTGCCAGATGGCAGAATGTGCACCTTACTATCAGCCTGAGATGCGCACACCCCACACCCTTCCCTGAGAGAGGTGCACGAAGGCCCAGCCTGGTGCTTTGGGTCCCGTGCCATGCTAGAGCTGGAGAGGCCCATGCCCCACACCCTCCCCTGGGAGAGGTGCGTGCAAGCCCGGCGCTCTTAGACCTGGAAAGACCAGGCACTCCCAGCCCCGGCCAGCGGGAAAATCTCAGTGTGCGATCGCTGCTTGGAACCCCTCTGGCGGTCTGGAGTTGCCCAGACAGCCACTGCTGCTGTGGTTTTGCGTCCAAGCAGGAGATCCTGTGTCCCCAGGGACCGCGACTCAGAACTTGCTCTGCCAGCGGCTGAGGGGCTGCAGCACCCGCAGGGGAGCAGACTGAGGCTTCTCTCTCAGAGGGAGATCGGGGTGCAGTTTGCTTTCCTCTAAACCTTCAAAAACCATCAAAAAGCTGTCAAGGCAAGAGAGAACAAATGAACAAACATAAAAACCTCCAGAGAATAAAAGCCTGAAAAAACTGGATTCCTCAGAGCCCACCCCCTTGAGGGGGCAGGAGGACTTAACTCAGGGAACATCATTGACTGAAATCCCATGTGGCAGCCCCCTCCCCCAGAAAACAAATGAGGAAAGAAAAAAAAAAAGACTATAAGAGAACAACCACCACTACTTCATAATTACAACTTTTATTTTTAACTCATTCGCACTATTCTCATTCTTTTGTTTTCTTTTTTTTATATAGATAATTTTTTAACCTATTTACCATCACAGTGAGATGTCCAGTACATCAAATTCCAAAATAAACTTCTAACCTGAACTTTTCGATACATACACCTGTGTTTTTCTTTTGCTTTTCTATTTTTTTAAAAAATTTTAGTTTAGTTTAGTCCATTTTATTCCTTTTTTTATTTTTATTATCTAATATTCATATAGAGTTAAACTTCAAGGTAACCCCCTTTCTCCAATCAATGCTACCCCTATAGGTAAACCAATTTTCAATCCCCTTTTATCTTAGGAAAGTTGAGTCCTTTAACAAAGATATCAAGATACATCCAGGAAGAATCAGGAAGAATTATGGTAAACTTCCTCGCCCACACTGAGAATCTATAACCATGCTCCCATCTTTTTCTTCTGCCAGTGTTTCTGTGTATTTGTCTTTGTCCTGATAGTATATAAATCTTATACTTGGGGTTCTTTTTGATGAGGTTCTTACTTTTTTTGCCTCCATATATTCTCTTGTCATAAACTTTTACCAGTCTTTTTGTTTGTCTGTTTTTGTTTGTATACTTCATAAATCTTACCTTGGGGCCCATTTGGGATGAACCTTCTCTTTTATCTTCCATTTCTTTCCTGTCTCTCTCTCTCTCTCTCTCACACTTTTTTTTTTTAACTTTTCTTTTTTCTCTTGTTTGGGTGGGGAATCCTGAGTGCTCAGAAGCATTCCAGGGTGCACCTTGACTGCACCATGGTTGATACATCCAGCTACAACCGTTCAGTAATCTCTCAGCAAAGTGACTAGGAGGAGGAATCCCCAACAGAAGAAAAATACAGAGGATGGGCCTTCTGCAACGGAACTAACGGCTATCAACATAGACAATATGTTGGAAAGAGAATTCAGGCTAACAATTATCCAGGCAATAGCTAGGTTGGAGAAAGCCATGGATGACCAAACGGAATTGATTAAGGCAGAATTGAAAGCCACCAGGGATGATGTTCACAATGTTAGGGCAGAGCTGAAGGCCACCAGGGATGAGGTTCACAATGCTCTCAAGGAGTTCCAATCTAATCTAAATTCTCTAAAAGCTAGGGTAACTGAGACAGAAGATAGAATTAGTGATCTGGAGGACAAACAGATAGAGAGAAAGGATCAGGAGTTAGCCTGGAACAAACAGCTTAGAAGCCACGAAAACAGAATCAGGGAAATAAATGATGCCATGAAACGTTCCAACATCAGAATTATTGGAATCCCTGAAGGGGAGGAGAAAGAAAGAAGTCTAGAAGATATAGTGGAACAAGTTCTTCATGAAAATTTTCCCAATCTCGTGAATGGAACCAGCGATCAAGTACTAGAGGCAGAACGGTCTCCCCACAAGATTATAGATTCCAAAAAAACATCCAGGCACCTGATAGTAAAATTGAGAAATCATAATTGTAGATATAATCTCTTGAAAGCCACTAGGACAAAGGAGCTCCTTACGTAAAGAGGAAAGCCCATCAGAATAATGTCAGACCTGTCCACAGAGACCTGGCAAGTCAGAAAGGGCTGGCAAGATATATTCAGGGCACTAAATGAGAAGAACATGTAGCCAAGAATACTTTATCCAGCAAGACTGGCATTCAAAATGGATGGAGAGATAAAGAGTTTCCAAGACAGGCAAGGCTTAAAAGACTATGCAACCACCAAGCCGACGCTGCAGGAAATATTAAGGGGGTTTTATAAAAGAGGAAAAATCCTAAGAATAGCATTGAACAGAAATATAGAGACAATTGACAGAAAGAAAGACTTCAGAGGTAACACTATGTCAATACAAACGTATCTCTCAATAATCACTCTCAATGTGAATGGCCTAAATGTGCCCATAAAATGACACAGGGTTGCAGATTGGATAAAATGACAGGACCTATCCATACGTTGTCTACAAGAGACCCATTTTGAACCTAAAGATACATCCAGACTGAAAGTGAAGGGATGGAGAAGCATCTTTCATGCCAATGGGCCTCAAAAGAAGGCTGGGGTAGCGATTCTCATATCAGATAAATTAGATTTTAAACTAAAGACTGTAGTCAGAGATACAGAAGGACACTACATCATTCTTAAAGGGACTATCCACCAAGATTATCTAACAATTTAAAATATCTATGACCCCAATATGGGAGCATCCAATTACATAAGAAAACAATTAATCAAGATAAAGAGTCATATTGATATGAATACATTAATAGTAGGAGATCTTAACACGCCTCTCTCAGAAATAGATCATCGAAGCAGAAAATCAATAAAGAAACGAGAGCATTGAATGACACATTGGGCCAGATGGACCTCATAGATATATACAGAACATTCCACCCTAAAACAGCAGAATACTCATTCTTCTCAAGTGCATATGGAACCTTCTCCAGAATAGACCACATACTGGGTCACAAATCAGGGCTCAACCGATACCAAAAGACTGAGATTATTCCCTGCATTTTCTCAGATCACAATGCTTTGAAACTGGAGCTCAATCACAAGGAAAAGTTCAGAAGGAACTCAAACACCTGGAAGCTAAAGACCACCTTGCTTAAGAATGCTTGGATCAACCAGGAGATCAAAGAAGAACTTAAACAATTCATGGAAACAATGAATATTGGTTTTCATGAGAATGAAGACACTTCACTCCAAAACCTATGGGATACAGCAAAGGCAGTCCTAAGGGGGAAATCCATAGCCATCCAAGCCTCCCTCAAAAAAATTGAAAAATCCAGAATACACCAGCTGTCTCTACACCTTAAAGAACTGGAGAATCAACAACAAATCAAACCAACTCCACACAAAAGAAGGGAAATAATCAAGATTAGAGCAGAGATCAATGAGGTAGAAACCAGAGATGCAGTAGAACTAATCAATGAAACTAGAAGTTGGTTTCTTGAAAGAATCAATAAGATTGATAAACCATTGTCCACACTAATCCAAAAGAAAAGAGAAAAAGCCCAAATCAATAAAATTATGAATGAAAAGGGAGAGATCACAACTAACACCAAGGAAATAGAAACAATCATCAGAAGTTATTATCAAGTTATATGCCAATAAGCTAAGCAACCTAGATGAAATGGATGCATTCCTGGAAAACTATAAACTCCCAAAATTGAACCAGGAAGAAATTGACAACCTGAATAGAACGATATCTAGTAACGAGGTTGAAGCAGTGATCAAAAGCCTCCCAAAAAACAAGAGCCCAGGACCTGACGGATTCCCTGGGGAATTCTACCAAACTTTCAAAGAAGAAATAACACCTATTCTCCTGAAGCTGTTTCAAAAAATTGAAGCAGAAGGAAAACATCCAGACTCTTTTTATGAAGCCAGCATTACCCTGATCCCCAAACCAGGCAAAGACCCTATCAAAAAGGAGAATTTCAGACCAATATCCCTGATGAATATGGATGCTAAGATTCTCAACAAGATCCTAGCAAACAGGATCCAACAGCACATTAAAAAGATTATCCACCATGACCAGGTGGGATTCATCCCTGGGTTACAAGGATGGTTCAACATTCGCAAATCAATCAATGTGATAGAACAAATCAATAAGAGAAGAGAGAAGAACCACATGGTCCTCTCAATTGATGCAGAAAAAGCATTTGACAACATCCAGCGTCCGTTCCTGATTTAAACGCTTCAAAGTATAGGGATAGAGGGAACATTCCTGAACTTCATCAAATCTATCTATGAAAGATCCACAGCAAATATCATCCTCAAAGGGAAAAAGCTTGCAGCCTTCCTGTTGAGATCGGGAACACGAGAAGGATGCCCACTCTCACCCCTCTTGTTCAACATAGTATTAGAAGTCTTAGCAACAGCAATAAGACAACAAAGAGAAATAACAGGTATCCAAATTGTCAAGCAAGAAGTCAAACACTCTCTCTTCGCAAATGACATGATTCTTTATATGGAAAACCTGAAAGACTCCACCCCCAAACTTCTAGAACTCATACAGCAATTCAGTAACGTGGCAGGATACAAAGTCAATGTACAGAAATCAGTGGCTTTCTTATATACTAACAATGAAAATACAGAAAGGCAAATTAGAGAATCGATTCCATTTACTCTAGCACCAAGAACCATAAGATACCTCGGAATAAACCTAACCAAAGAGGTAAAGGATCTGTACTCGAGGAACTACAGAACACTCATGAAAGAAATTGAAGGAGACACAAAAAGATGGAAGACCATTCCATGCTCTTGGATCAGAAGAATAAACATTGTTAAAATGTCTATACTACCTATAGCAATCTATACTTTTCATGCCATTCCGATCAAAATTCCACTGGTATTTTTCAAAGAGGTGGAGCAAATAATCCTAAAATTTGTATGGAATCAGAAGAGACCCCAAATTGCTAAGGAAATGTTGAAAAACAAAAACAAAATTGGCGGCATCATGTTACCTGATTTCAAGCTTTACTACAAAGCTGTGATCACCAAGACAGCGTGGTACTGGCATAAAAACAGACACATAGACCAGTGGAACAGAGTAGAGGGCCCAGATATGGACCCTCAACTCTATGGTCAAATAATCTTTGACAAAACAGGAAAAAATATCCAGTGGAAAAAAGACAGTCTCTTCAATAAATGGTGCTGGGAAAACTGGACAGCTATATGTAGAAAAATGAAACTCGACCATTCTCTCACACCATATACAAAGATAAACTAGAAATGGATAAAAGACCTCAACATGAGACAGGAATCCATCAGAATCCTCGAGGAGAACATAGGCAGTAACCTCTTTGATATCAGCCACAGCAACTTCTTTCAAGATATGTCTCCAACGGCGAAGGAAACGAAAGCAAAAATGAACTTTTGGGATTTCATCAAGATCAAAAGCTTCTGCACAGCGAAAGAAACAGTCAACAAAACAAAGAGGCAACCCACGGAATGGGAGAAGATATTTGCAAATGATAGAAAGACAAAAGACTGATATCCAGGATCTATAAAGAACTCCTCAAACTCAACACACACAAAATAGACAACCATATTAAAAAATGGGCAGAAGATATGAACAGACCCTTCTCCAATGAAGACATACAAATGACTATCAGACACATGAAAAAATATTCATCATCACTAGCTATCAGGGAGATTGAAATTAAAACCACAGTGAGATACCACCGTACACCAGTTAGAATGGCCAAAATTAGCAAGACGGAAAAAAAGTGTGTTGGAGAGGATGTGGAGAAAGGGGAACCCTCTTACACTGTTGATGGGAATGCAAGTTGGTGCAGCCACTTTGGAGAACAGTGTGGAGATTCCTCAAGAAATTAAAAATAGAGCTTCCCTATGACCCTGCAATTGCACTACTGGGAATTTATCCCAAGGATACAGATGTAGTTAAAAGAAGGGCTATCTGTACCCCAATGTTTATAGCAGCAATGGCCACGGTCGCCAAACTGTGGAAAGAACCAAGATGCCCTTCAACGGATGAATGGATAAGGAAGATGTGGTCCATATACACTATGGAGTACTATGTCTCCATCAGAAAGGATGAATACCCAACTTTGGTAGCAACATGGACGGGACTGGAAGAGATTATGCTGAGTGAAATAAGTCAAGCAGAGAGAGTCAAGTATCATATGGTTTCACTTATTTGTGGAGCATAACAAACAATATGGAGGACAAGGGTAGATGGAGAGGAGAAGGGAGTTGAGGGAAATTGGAAGGGGAGGTGAACCATGAGAGACTATGGACTCTGAAAAACAACCTGAGGGTTTCGAAGGGGTGGGGGTTGGGAGGTTGGGGGAACCCGGTGGTGGGTACTGGGGAGGGCACGGATTGCATGGAGCACCCGGTGTGGTGAAAAAACAATGAATACTTTTACGCTGAAAAGAAATAAAACATTAAAAAATAAATAAAACTGGCGGCAACACGTTACCTGATTTCAAGGTTTACTACAAAGCTGTGATCACCAAGACAGCGTGGTGCTGGCATAAAAACAGACACATAGACCAGTGGAACAGAGTAGAGAGCCCAGACATGGACCCTCAACTCTATGGTCAAATAATCTTTGACAAACAGGAAAAAAAATCCAGTGGAAAAAAGACAGTCTTTTCAATAAATGGTGCTGGAAATATTGGACAGCTATATGTAGAAAAATGAAACTCTACCATTCTCTCACACCATACACAAAGATAAACTATTAATGGATAAAAGACCTCAACGTGAGACAGGAATCCATCAGAATCCTCGAGGAGAACATAGGCAGTAAACTCTTTGATATCAGCCACAGAAACTTCTTTCAAGATATGTCTCCAAAGGCGAAGGAAACAAAAGCGAAAATGAACTTTTGGGACTTCATGAAGTTGAAAAGCTTCTGCACAGCAAAGGAAACAGTCAACAAAACAATGAGGCAACCCACGGAATGGGAGAAGATATTTGCAAATGACAGTACAGACAAAAGGTTGATATCCAGGATCTATAAAGAACTCCTCAAACTCAACACACACGAAACAGACAATCATATTAAAAAATGGGCAGAAGATATGAACAGACACTTCTCCAATGAAGACATACAAATGGTTATCAGACACATGAAAAAATGTTCATCATCACTAGCCATCAGGGAGATTCAAATTAAAACCACATTGAAATACCACCTTAGACCAGTTAGAATGGCCCAAATTAGCAAGACAGGAAACAACGTGTGTTGGAGAGGATGTGGAGAAAGGGGAACCCTCTTACACTGTTGGTGGGAATGCAAGTTGGTGCAGCCACTTTGGAGAACAGTGTGGAGATTCCTCAAGAAATTAAAAATAGAGCTTCCCTATGACCCTGCAATTGCCCTACTGGGTATTTACTCCAAAGGTACAGATGTAGTGAAAAGAAGGGCCATCTGTACCCCTATGTCCATAGCAGCAATGGCCACAGTCGCCAAACTGTTGAAAGAACAAGATGCCCTTCAATGGACGAATGGATAAGGAAGATGTGGTGCATATACACTATGGAGTATTATGTCTGCATCAGAAAGGATGAATACCCAGCTTTTGTATCAACATGGATGAGACTATAAGAGATTATGCTGAATGAAATAAGTCAAGCAGAGAGTGTCAATTATCATATGTTTTCACTTATTTGTGGAGCATAAGAAATAACACGGAGGACATGGGGAGATTGAGAGGAGAAGAGAGTTGAGGGAAATTGGAGGGGGAGATGAACCATGAGAGACTATGGACACTGAAAAACAATCTGAGGATTTTAAGGGCCGGGAGGTGGGAAGTTGAGCCAGCCTGTTGGTGGGTATTGTGGGGAGCACGTATTGCATGGGATACTGAGTGTGGTACATAAACAATGAATTCTAATACACTGAAAAGTGATTAAAAAATTTAAAAAATTAAAAAAAATCTCTATGCTGCTCAGAGCAATCTATACTTCCAACACTATCCCAATCAAAATACCATTAGCTTTTTTCAAAAGTTCTGAGACAAACAATCCTAAAATTTGTATGGAACCAGAAAAGGCCCCAAATAACCAAGGAAATGTTGAAAAAGAAAAAGCTGGAGTCATCATGTTGCCTGAATTCAAGCTTTATTACAAAGCTGCGATCACGTAAACAGAATTATACTGGCACAAAAACAGACACATTAACCAATGGAACAGAGTGGAGAGCCCAGATAAGGACCCTCAATTCTATGGTCAACTAATCTTTGACAAAGCAGGAAAGAATAACCAATGGAAAAAAGACAGTCTCTTCAATAAATGGTGCTGGGAAAATTGGACACCTATATATAGAAGAACTAAATTCAACCATTCTCTTACATGATACACAAAAATAAACTCAGAACAGATAAAAGTCCCATGATTTTTAAATATGAATATTTAGATATTAATAGATGTAGCCCACCTGGATTTACTGAATTTCTCTGAAAGAACAGAGCATGGAAAGTGAAGACACTAACTTCAAAGTGGACAAACCTGGCAAATACCACCTTAACCAGTTGATCGACGTGGACTTCATCAGGGAGGCCTATGGATGTTACATGTCCCTGAGATGGCACTATGAGATAGGTGCTCCACCTCTGTCTGCGGTATGCTTTCCAAAGGTCCTCAATGCCAGGCTAAGCATGAGAAACCATCAGCCATACCCAAACGGAGAAGCATTCTACAAATACCTGCCCAGTACTCCTCAACAGTACCCAGGCCATGAACACAGCAAAGTCTGAGCAACTGTCACAGACCTGGGGAGACTAAGTAAGGAGACATGAGGATTAAATGTACTGTGATGTCTTGAGCTCAATTCTGGGACAGGAAAAGATCTTAATGCAAAAACTGACAAAGTGCAAAGGAAGTGTGGAGACCAGATAATAGGGATGTATCACTGTTGGTTTCCTACTTTTGACAAGTGCATATGATAACACAAGATGGTAATGTTAGGGGAATGGAAGCTGAGTGAAAGATATATGAGATCTCTCTGCATGGTCTGGCAAGCAGGGGCCTTGGGGCAATGACTGGGAGTGCGTGCCACCTGTGGGAGGTTGTGCTGTTCAGCAGAGTTTGCAGAGGGGGAGTCTGTGTGTTCTGGAGCACCCAGAGGGGAACAGTCTGAGGCTTCTCTCTGAGGTGGAGGTCTGGGTGCAGACAGATTCTTTCTTTGCTCTAACCCTCTGAAAACCCTCTGGCTTCCACAGGGCCCAGCTCCTTGATAGTGGGCGGGGTGACTCAACCCAAGCAAGACTGACAACAATGCAGCAGGCCCCTACCCCAGAAAGCAAGCCAAAAGAAGAAGAGGACAACCACCACAGGGTCCCCATAGAACTGTAAAACCCCAACATCAGGGGAAAACAATATATTAAGCTCCCAGGATTGCCCCAAAACCTGTATATTTCATAGATACAACTTTTCTTTCTTTCTTTCTTTCTTTCTTCCTTCCTTCCTTCCTTCCTTCCTTCCTTCCTTCCTTCCTTCCTTCATTTCTTCCTTTTAAAAAATTCATTCTCATGATTCTTGTTCTTTAAATTTTTATAACCTACTTACAATTACAACTAGAGATTTGATACAACATAGTCCATAACTTTTTAACTTGAAATTTTTCATACATATACCTGTGTTTCTTTTTCTTTTTCTTTTCTTTTTTTAATATGCATATAGATACAAGCTTCAAGGTAATCCTTTTTCCCTATTCAATAATATATATATATACACACCAGTTTTAATTTCCCTGTATCTCTGGAAAGTTGAGTCCTTTCAAAAGATAACAACATACACCCAGGAAGAACCGAAATAACCTTCCTCACCCACATCGAGGATTTATAAACACCCTCCCACCGTATTACTCAGTCGATGTTTCTGTGTATTTATTTGTGTTCTGGTATTATATAAATCTTATACTTAGGGTTCATTTTGGCTGGATTCTTCTTTTGTTTTCTTCTCATTTACTTTAGTTGGCCTTTTTGTTTGTTTTTGTTTATACACCTTATACTTTTGGGGCTGATTTTGTCTGGGTATTCTCTCTTTTCTTTCTCTTTGTCTCCCTCTTTTTTTCTTTTTTCTTTTTGGTGGTGACTTCCAATTGCTCTGAAACTTTCCAAGGTGCACCTTGCCTGGATTGTGGTTGATATATTCAGCTATACATCCCCCAACCACATCTCACCAAATTAACTAGGAAGAGGAACCCCCAACAGAGGAAAAATTTAGAGACTGTGACCTCTGCCACAGAACTACCGGATATGGACCTAAAAAGTATGTCAGAATTGGGAATTCAGGGTAGCATTTATCCAGGCAATGGCTAGGTTGGGGAAAACCATAATGACAACCTAGAATCTCTAAGGGAGGAAGTGAGAGCTGATCTGGCAGAAGTTAAAAACGCTATCAGTGAGATCCAATCTAATATAAATACTCTAACAGCTAGGATAACTGGGACAAAGATAGAATTAGTGATCTACAAGACAAACTGATAGAAAGAAAGGGTGAGGAAGAGGTCTGGAACAAATAGCTTCGAAGCCATGAAAACAGAATTAGGGAAATAAATGATGCCATGAAACATCCCAATGTCAGAATTATTGGGATACCTGAGGGTATGGAGAAAGAGAAAAGACTAGAAGACATAATTGAACAAATTCCGGATGAAAATTTCCCCAATCTGGAGAATGGAACAACTGTTCATGTCCTAGAGGCAGAAAGGACACCCCAAAGATCAAAAAATCTAGAAAGACCCCCAGACACTTAATTGTGAAATTCACAAATCAAAATTTTAGAAAAGAGGTCCTAAAGGCAGCTAATGGGAAGAGATTCCTTACATTCAGTGGAAGGCCCATCAGAATAATGACAGACCTATGTACAGAAACCTAGCAAGCCAGAAAGAGCTGGCAAAACATATTCAGGGCACTAAATGAGAAGAACATCCTGCCAAGAATACTTTATCCAGCAAGGCTGACATTCAGAATGGATGGAGAGATAAAGAGCTTCCAAGACCAGCAAGGTTTAAAAGAGTATGTGACCACCACCAAACGAGCTCTACAGGAAATATTAAGGGCGGTTCTATAAAAGAAGAAAGAATCCAAGAGTGTCATAGAACAGAGCTTTACAGAGACAATCTATAGAAGCAAGGATTTCACAGGCAACACAATGTCAATAAAAAACATATCTCTCAATAATCATTCTCAATGTGAACAGCCTAAATGCTCCCATAAAATAACACAAGGTTGCAGATTGGATAATATGAAAGGACCTGTCCATATGTTGTCTACAAGAGACCCATTTTGAACTTAAGGATACATCCAGACTGAAAGTGAAGGGATGGAGAAGCACCTTTCATGCCAGTGGGCCTCAAAAGAAGGCTGGGGTAGCGATTCTCATATCAGATAAATTAGATTTTAAGTTAAAGACTAAGTCAGAGATACAGAAGGACACTACATCATTCTTAAAGGGGCTGTCCATGAAGAAGATCTAACAATTGTAAATATCTATGCCACCAATATGGGAATAGCCAACTACATAAGCCAACTGTTAATCAAAATAGTCATATTGATATGAATACATTAATCGTAGGGGATCTTAACATGTCACTCTCAGTAATAGACAGATCATCCAAGCAGAAAATCAATAAAGAAACAAGAGCATTGAATGACACATTGGTCCAGATGGACCTCATAGGTATATACAGAACATTCCAACCTAAGACAACAGAATACTCACTCTTCTCGAGTGCATATGGAACTTCTCCAGAATAGACCTCATACTGGGTCACAAATCAAGACTCAACTGATACTAAAAGATTAAGATTATTCCCTGCATATTCTCAGACTACAATGCTTTGAAACTAGAACTCAACCACAAGAAAAAGTTTGGAAGGAATTCAAACACCTGGATGCTAAAGACAACCTTATGAAGAGTGTTTGGATCAACCAGGAAATCAATGAAGAACTTAAGCAATTCATGGAAACCAATGAGAATGAAGACACTCTAGTCCCAAACCTATGGGATACGGCAAAGGTGGTTCTAAGCCAGAAATATATAACCATTCAAGCCCCCCTCAAAAAAATGGAAAAAATCCAGAATACACCAGCTGTCTTTGCACCTTAAAGAACTGGAGAATCAGCAACAAATTAAGCCAACCCCACACACAAGAAGGAAATAATCAAGATTAGAGCAGAGACCAATGAGATAGAAACTAGAGATACAGTAGAACACATCAACAAAACTAGAAGTTGTTTTGTGTGTGTGTGTGTGTGTGTGTGTGTGTGTGTGTGTGTGTGTGTGTGATTTGAGAGCGCTTCTGATTCTATACAAAGTTTTAGGATTGTTTGTCCCAGCTCTCTGAAAAATGTTGATGATATTTTTATAGGGATGGCACTGAAAGTGTAGATTGCTACAGGCAGCATAGATATTTTCACAATATTTATTCTTCCAATCCATGAACTTGGAATGTTTTTCCAATTTTTTGTGTCTTCCTCAATTTCTTTCATAAGCCTTCTGTAGTTTCTAGATTACTGTTCCTTTACCTCTTTGGTTAGGTTTATTCTTAGGTATATTATTGTTTTTGGTGATGTTACAAATGGGATCCATTACTTACTTTCTCTTTCTTCAGTCTCATTGTTAGTGTACAGAGATGCAACTGATTTCTGTGCAGTGATTTTGTATCCTGCCATGTTGCTGAATTGCTGTATGAATTCTAGCAATTTAGAATTCTGCATTGAGAAAGAGTTTGAATTCTTGTTAATTTTGGCCATTCTATCTGGTGTAAGGTGGTATCTCAATGAGGTTTTGATTTGAATCTCCCTAATGGCCAAAGATGATGAATATTTTTTCACGTGCCTGTTAACCATTTGTATGTCTTCTTTGGAGAGGTGTATTCATGTCTTCTGCCCATTTTTTGACGTGATTATCTGTTTTTGAGTGTTGAGTTTGAGGAGTTCTTTGTAGATTTTGGATATCAGCCCTGTCTGTAGTGTCATTTGTGGTGCATAAACAATGAATCTTGGAACACTGAAAAAATATAATAAAATTTAAAAAAAAGAGTTTGAATTCTTCTTGCCAATTTTAAAGACTTTCATTTCTTTTTGTTATTTGATAGCTGAGGTTAGGATTTCTAGTATTATGTTGAGCAGTAGAGGAGACAGTGTGTATTCCTGTCATGTTCCTCACCTTAGCTCTCAGTTCCCACACTGAGAATGATATTTGCTATGAGCTTTTTATAGGTGACTTTTATGATATTGAGGAATGCTCCTTCTATCCCTACACTGTGGTGCATAAACAATGAATCTTGGAACACTGAAAAAATAAAATTAAATTTAAAAAAAATTAAAAAATTACAAAAAAAGAAAGGAGGTATATTTTGTCAAATGTTTTTTCTGTATTAGTTCAGAGGATCATATAGTTCTTGTCTGTTCTTTTTTTTAATTTTTAAATTTTTTTATTAATGTCTAATGTATTATTAGCCCCAGGGGCACAGGTCTGTGAATTTCCAGGTTTACACACTTCACAGCACTCACCATAGCACATACCTTCCCCAGTGTCCATAACCCAACCACTCTCTCCCTCCCCCTCTCCCCCCAGCAACCCACAGTTTGTTTTGTGAGATTAAGAGTCTCTTATGGTTTGTCTCCCTCCTGATCCCATCTTGTTTCATTTATTCTTTTAAAACCCCCCAAGCCCCCCAAATTGCTGCTCAACTTCCTCATATCAGGGAGATCATATGATAATAGTCTTTCTCTGATTGACTTAATTCGATAAGCATAATACCCTCTGGTTCCATCTATGTCATCGCAAATGGCAAGATTTCATTTCTTTTCATGGCTGCATAGTATTCCATTGTATATATATATACACCACCTCTTCTTTATCCATTCATCTGTTGATGGACATCTAGGTTCTTCCCATCATTTGGCTATTGTGGACATTGCTGCTATAAACATTTGGGTGCGCGTGCCCCTTCGGATCACTACCTTTGTATCTTTGGGGTAAATATCCAGTAGTGCTATTGCTGGGTCATAGGGTAGCTCTATTTTCAACTTTTTGTGGAACCTCCATGCTGTTTTCCAGAGTGGTTGCACCAGCTTGCATTCCCACCAAAAGTGTAGGAGGGTTCCCCTTTCTCTGAACCCTTGCCAGCATCTGTCATAAAGTGTTTCTCTTGTAGACAGCATATGGATGGATCTTTTTAAAAAATCTGATATGATACTTTTAATTGGAGCATTTAGCCTATTTACATTCAGAGACACTATTGAAAGATATGGATTTAGTGCCATTGTATTGCCTGCAAAGTCCCTGTTTCTACAGATTGTCTCTGTTTATTTCTGGTCTATTACTATTAGGATCTCTCTTTGATTACAGAATTCCCCTTAATATTTCTTGCAGGACTGGCAGTCCCATATTCTTTCAGTGTCTCTTTTTCCTGGAAACTCTTTATTTCCCCTTTCATTCTGAAAGACACCCATGCTGGGCAAAGTATTCTTGGGCGCATGTTCTTCTCATTTAGTACACTGAATATATTGTGCCAGCCCTTTTTGTCCTGACAGGTTTCTGTGGATAGGTCTGATGTTATTCTGATGTCCTCCATCTGTAAGTAAGAAAACCCTCCCCCTTGCTGCTCACAGGATAGCTTCCTTGGCTCTAAGATTTGCTACTTTCACTATTATATGTTGAGGTGTTGATCTGTTTTTATTGATTTTGGGAGGGGTCTGCTCTGCTTCTTGGAAGTGAATGCTTGTTTCTTTCCCCAGATTAGGGAAGTTCTCAGCCATTATCTTTTCAAACACACCTTCTAGCCCTCTCTCTCTCTCCATCCCCTCTTTGATCCCGATGATTCTGTTATTGGTCCTTTTCAATGTACCATTAAATTCTCAAAACATCTCTTTGTGGGCTATTAGTTGTTTTTCCCTCTTTTCTTCAATTTCCTTCCTTTCCATCAGACTGTTTTCTAGATAACTTATTTTCTCTTTTGCCTAATTGACCCTACCTGTTAGAGCATCCAATATAAACTGCATCTCATTCATAGCATTTTTTTTCAATCCTTTTTATTTCTTTTTTAAAATTAATTTATTTTAATAAACATATAATGTATTTTTATCCCCAGGGGTACAGGTCTGTGAATCACCAGGTTTACACCTTTCACAGCACTCATCATAGCCCATACCCTCAACAATGTCCATATCCCCACCACCCTCTCCTGTCCCCTCTCCCCCCAGCAACCCTCAGTCTGTTTTTTTGAGATTGAGTCTTTTATGGTTTGTCTCCCTCCCAATCCCATCTTCTTTCATTTTTTCTTTTCCTACCTTCCCCCAACCCCCCCACATTGACATTGCATCTCCACTTCCTCATATCAAAGAGATCATATGATAGTTGTCTTTCTCTGATTGACTTATTTCACTAAGCATAATACCCTCTAGTTCCATCCCCATCATTGCAAATGGCAAGATTTCATTTCTTTTGATGGCTGCATAGTATTCCATTGTGTATATATACCACATCTTCTTTATCCATTCATCTGTTGATGGACATCTAGGTTCGTTCCACAGTTTGGCTATTGTGGACATTGCTGCTATAAACATACGGGTGCACGTGCCCCTTCGGAGCACCACGTTTGTATCTTTAGGATATATACCCAGTAGTGCAATTGGTGGGTCATAGGGTAGCTCTATTTTCAGTTTTTTGAGGAACCTCCACACTGTTTTCCAGATTTGGTTGCACCAGCTTGCATTCCCACCAGCAGTGTAGGAGGGTTCCCCTCTCTCCACATCCTCGCCAGCATCTGTCATTTCTTGACTTGTTAATTTTAGCCATTCTGACTGGTATGAGGTGGTATCTCATTGTGGTTTTGATTTGTATTTCCCTGATGCCGAGTGATGTGGAGCATTTTTTCATGTGTCTGTTGGCCATCTGGATGTCTTCTTTGCTGAAATGTCTGTTCATGTCCTCTGCCCGTTTCTTGATTGGATTATTTGTTCTCTGGGTGTTGAGTTTGCTAATCTCTTTATAGATTTTGGATACTAGCCCTTTATCTGATATGTCGTTTGCAAATATCTTCTCCCATTCTGTCAGTTGTCTTTTGGTTTTGTTAACTGTTTCCTTTGCCGTGCAAAAGCTTTTGATCTTGATGAAATCCCAATAGTTCATTTTTGTCTTTGCTTCTGTTGCTTTGGCGATGTTCCTAGGAAGAAGTTGCTGCGGTTGAGGTCAAAGAGGATGCTGCCTGCGTTCTCCTCAAGGATTTTGATAGATTCCTTTCTCACATTGAGGTCCTTCATCCATTTTGAGTCTATTTTCATGTGTGGTGTAAGGAAATAGTCCAATTTCATTTTTCTGCATGTGGCTGTCCAATTTTCCCAGCACCATTTGTTGAAGAGGCTGTCTTTTTTCCATTGCACATTCCTTTCTCCTTTGTCGAAAATTAGTTGACCATAAAGTTGAGGGTCTATTTATGGGCTCTCTATTCTGATCCATTGATCTATATGTCTGTTTTTAATGCCAGTACCATACTGTCTTGATGATGACAGCTTTGTAATAGAGCTTGAAGTCTGGAATTGTGATGCCACCGACTTTGGCTTTCTTTTTCAATATTCCTTTGGCTATTCGAGGTCTTTTCTGGTTCCATATAAATTTTAGGATTATTTGTTCTATTTCTTTGAAAAAAAAATGGATGGGATTTTGATAGGGATTGCATTAAATGCGTAGATTGCTTTAGGTAGAATAGATATTTTCACAATATTTGTTCTTCCAATCCAGGAGCATGGAACATTTTTCCATTTCTTTGTGTCTTCCTCAATTTCTTTCATGAGTACTTTATAGTTTTCTGAGTATAGATTCTTTGCCTCTTTGGTTGGGTTTATTCCTAGGTATCTTATGGTTTTGGGTGCAATTGTAAATGGGATTGACTCCTTAATTTCTCTTTCTTCTGTCTTGTTGTTGATGTAAAGAAATGCAACAGATTTCTGTGCATTGATTTTATATCCTGACACTTTACTGAATTCCTGTACACGTTCTAGCAGTTTTGGAGTGGAACCTTTTGGGTTTTCCACATATAGTATCATATCATCTGTAAAGGGTGATAGTTTGACTTCTTCTTTGCCAATTTGGATGCCTTTAATTTCTTTTTGTTGCCTGATTGCTGAGGCTAGGACTTCTAGTACTATGTTGAACAGCAGTGGTGATAACGAACATCCTTGCTGTGTTCCTGACCTTTGGGGAAAAGCTTTCAGATTTTCTCCATTGAGAATGATATTTGCAGTGGGTTTTTCATAGATGGCTTTGATAATATTGAGGTATGTGCCCTCTATCCCTACACTTTGAAGAATTTTAATCAGGAAGGGATGCTGCACTTTGTCAGATGCTTTTTCAGCATCTGTTGAGAGTATCTTATGGCTCATGTTCTTTCTTTTATTAATGTATTGTATCACATTGATGGATTTGCAGATGTTGAACCAACCTTGCAGCCCTGGAATAAATCCCACTTGGTTGTGGTGAATAATCCTTTTAATGTACTGTTGGATCCTATTGGCCAGTATTTTGGTGAGAATTTTCGCATCTGTGTTCATCATTTTATTGGTCTGTAATTCTCTTTTTTGATGGGATCCTTGTCTGGTTTTGGGATCAAGGTGATGCTGGCCTCATAGAATGAGTTTGGAAGTTTTCCTTCCATTTCTATTTTTTGGAACAGTTTCAGGAGAATAGGAATGAATTCTTCTTTAAATGTTAGGTAGAATTCCCCTAGGAAGCCATCTGGTCCTGGAATTTTGTTTGTTTGGAGATTTTTGATGACTATTTCAATCTCCTTACTGGTTATGGGTCTGTTCAGGCTTTCTATTTCTTCCTGGTTCAGTTGTGGTAGTTTATATGTCTCTCGAAATGTATCCATTTCTTCCAGATTGTCGAATTTGTTGGAGTAGAGTTGCTCATAGTATGTTCTTATAATTGTTTGTATTTCTTTGGTGTTGGTTGTGATCTCTCCTCTTTCATTCATGATTTTATTTATTTGCATCCTTTCTTTTTTCTTTTTGATAAGTCTGGCCAGGGGCTTATCAGTCTTATTAATTCTTTCAAAGAACCAGCTCCTAGTTCCGTTGATTTGTTCTGTTGTTTTTTTAGTTTCTATTTCATTAATTTCTGCTCTGATCTTTATGATTTCTCTTCTTCTGCTGGGTTTAGGCTTCCTTTGTTGCTCTTTCTCCAGCTCCTTTAGGTGTAGGGTTAGGTTGTGTATTTGAGACCTTTCTTGTTCCTTGAGAAAGGCTCGTACTGCTATATATTTTCCTCTCAGGACTGCCTTTGTTGTGTCCCACAGATTTGGAACCATTGTGTTTTCATTATCATTTGTTTCCATGATTTTTTCAATTCTTCTTTAATTTCCTGGTTGACCCATTCATTTTTCAGAAGGATGCTGTTTAGTCTCCGTGTATTTCCATTCTTTCTAAATTTCCTCTTGTGATTGAGTTCTAGCTTCAGAGCATTGTGGTCTGTAAATATGCAGGGAATGATCCCAATCTTTTGATACCGGTTGAGACCTGATTTATGACCCAGGATGTGGTCTATTCTGGAGAATGTTCCATGTGCGCTAGAGAAGAATGTATATTCTGTTGCTTTGGGATGGAATGTTCTGAATATATCTGTGATGTCCATCAGGTCCAGTGTGTCATTTAAGGCCTTTATTTCCTTGTTGATCTTTTGCTTGGATGATCTGTCCATTTCAGTGAGGGGAGTGTTAAAGTCCCCTGCTATTATTGTATTACTGTCGATGTATTTCTTTGATTTTGCTATTAATTGGTTTATATAGTTGGCTGCTCCCATGTTAGGGGCATAGATATTTAAGATTGTTAGATCTTCTTGTTGGACAGACCCTTTGAGTATGATATAGTGTCCTTCCTCATCTCTTATTATAGTCTTTGGCTTAAAATCTAATTGATCTGATATAAGGGTTGCCACCCCAGCTTTCTTCTGATGTCCATTAGCATGGTACATTGTTTTCCATCTCCTTACTTTAAATCTGGAGGTGTCTTCGGGTCTAAAATGAGTTTCTTGTAGGCAGCATATTGATGGGTTTTGTTTTTTTTTTTTCCATTCTGATACCCTGTGTCTTTTGATTGGGGCATGTAACCCATTAACATTCAGGGTAACTATTGAGAGATAGGAATTTAGTGCCATTGTATTGCCTGTAAGGTGACTGTTACTGTATATTGTTTCTGTTTCTTTCTGATCTACTACTTTTAGGGTCTCTCTTTGCTTAGAGGACTCCTCTCAATATTTCCTGTAGAGCTGGTTTGGTGTTTGCAAATTCTTTCAGGTTTTGTTTGTCCTGGAAGCTTTTTATCTCTCCTTCTATTTTCAATGATAGCCTAGCCGGATATAGTATTCTTGGCTGCATGTTTTTCTCGTTTAGTGCTCTGAATATATCATGCCAGTTCTTTCTGGCCTGCCAGGTCTCTGTGGATAGGTCCACTGCCAATCTAATGTTTTTACCCTTGTATGTTAGAGACTTCTTTTCCCGGGAGAAATGCTTTCAGGATTTTCTCTTTGTCACTAAGACTTGTAAATTTTACTATCAGGTGACGAGGTGTGGACCTATTTTTATTAATTTTGAGGGGCGTTCTTAGCATCTCCTGGATTTTGATGCTTGTTCCCTTTGCCAAATTAGGGAAATTCTGTACAATAATTCTCTCCAATATACTTTCTGCTCTTCTCTCTCTTTCATCTTCTTCTGGAATCCCAATTATTCTAATATTGTTTTGTCTTATGGTATCACTTATCTCTTCAATTTCTCCCCTCGTGGTCCAGCAGTTGTTTGTCTGTCTTTTGCTCAGCTTCTTTATTTTCTGTCATTTGGTCTTCTGTATCACTAATTCTTTCTTTTGCCTTATTTATCCTAGCAGTAAGAGCCTCCATTTTTTATTGCACCTCATTAATGGCTTTTTTAAAAATTTCAACTTGGTTAGATTTTAGTTCTTTTTTTTCTCCAGAAAGGGCTTTTATTTCTCCAGAGAGTGCTTCTCTAATATCTTCCATGCCTTTTTCGAGCCCAGCTAGAACCTTGAGAATCGTCATTCTGAACTCTAGATCTGACATATTACCAATGTCCATATTGATTAGGTCACTAGCCTTCAGTACTGCCTCTTGTTCTTTTTTTTTTTTTTTTTGTGGTGAGTTTTTCTGCCGTGTCATTTTGTCCAGATAAGAATATATGAAGGAGCAAATAAAGTAGTAAAAGGGTGGCAAAGACCCCACGAAAATGTGCTTTAAGAAAATCAGAAGAGACCCCAAATCGTGGAGGGTAGAAAGGGGGTAAAAAGAAGTTCAGAAAAAAATAAAAAAGAAAACAAATAAAGAATAAATATAAAAATGAAAAATATATGTATATATTAGACTGGTGACTAGAGCAGGGCCACCTACTTAATTTTGGGAGTATTTTGGTCTCCTGGAAGAAACTACTTCCCAAAATTTTAAAGAATGAAAAACATATATAAGGTTAAACACAATGAAGTGATGGAATATGACTATGAAGATAATTTTTTTTAATTTCTAAAAAAGGAGTTGGCTGGGAGAATAAAGAAAAAGAAAGTGGAGAGAATTTGCTCAGGCTGGAGACTAGAACAAGCCCAGTGCTAGCTTAAGGGTATATTTTTATCTATTAGAAGAAGTTGTACCCCAATTTTTTTAAAAGAATAAACCCTATGTGTATATAAAAAATAAAGTTAGATACAATGAAGGATAAAATATGACTATAACAATGAAGGTTCAAAAGAATTTTTTTCTTAATGAAAGGTATTGTTAAGTTAATCTAGTTAAAAAACTGTAAAGAGGAAAGGGTAAAAGTTTAAAAAATTTAGCAGAAGAAAAAAATAAAATTAAAAAAATAATTAACTTTGCAAAACTAAAGAATCATGGGGAGAAAGCCATGAATTCCATGCTTTGCTTTCTCCTGCTCTGGAATTCTGCTGTTCTCCTTGGCAAGTGAAGTTGGTCTTGGATGGATTTTTTGTTGATCTTCTTGGGGGGGGGGCTGTTGTAGTGATTCTCAAGTGTCTTTGCCGGAGGCAGAATTGCACTGCCCTTACCAGGGGCCAGGCCAAGCAAACCAGTAAGGTTCGCTTTTGGGAGCTTTTGTTACCTGATCGCTTTCCATAGAGTTCTGGAAGACAGGAATGAAAATGGCAGCCTCCCAATCTCCAGCCTGAGGTGCTGAGAGCTCGGGGCCCCACTCCTCAGTGCACCCTCAGAGAAAAGGGCTCAATCACTCCCATCTCCCTGGCCTCCAGGTGCACTCCGAGCTCACCCAGCCTGTGACCAAGTGTCTCTGTCTCTGGCACACAGCTCTGCCTGGAGTCTCCAAACCCTGCAGATCCCTAAGCTCTTCCTGGGAAGTCTCCCTGAATCTTGTCAGGACCCCAGTCACAGAGCAGTGGCCTATGCCACAGATTATGGTTCAAAGTAACCCTGAGTTGAGAGCTCACTCCTCAGCTCTGTCTCTGTAGCTGGCTTCCTCACTCTAATACCTGCGAGCTCTACTACACTCAGGCACCCCCAAACGTTTTTAACCCCGTGGGACCTGAGGCCATGCTGTCCCCATGTGGGCCTCACCCCGGTTTAGCCTCTGGAGCAATGTGCCTCAGTGGAGCAGACTTTTAAAAGTCATGATTTTGTGCTCTATATCTCAGCCGCTTGTCAAGAGCTGGGCCCTTCCCCTGCGGTCTATCTTCCTGTCGCTTTGGATTCGCTTCTCTGCAGGTCCTACCTTTCAGAAAGTGGTCTATTTTCTGTTTCTAGAAATGTTGCTCTTCTCTTTGATCTCATGTTGGATTTGTAGGTGTTTGGAATGGTTTGATAAGGTATCTAGCTGATCTTCTGCCACCTGATGTCATCTCAACCTGCTACTTCTCTGACATCTTGATTCCTCCCCAGAGGCTCTATTTTTAATTTCTTAAGGAATCTCCACACTGTTTTATAAAGTGGCTGAATCAATTTGCATTCCCACCAACAGTGTAAGAGGGTTCCCCTTTCTCCACATCCTCTCCAACACACGTTGTTTACTGTTTTGTTAATTTTGGCCACTCTAACGGGTGTAAGGTGGTATCTCAATGTGGTTTAGATTTGAATCTCCCTGATGGCTAGTGATGATGAACATTTTTTCATGTGTCTGATAGCCATTTGTATGTCTTCTGCCCATTTTTTTGACATGATTATCTGTTTTGTGTGTGTTGAGTTTGAGGAAATCTTTATAGATCCTGGATATCAGCCCTTTGTCTGGATTGTCATTTGTGAATATCTTTTCCCATTCCATGGATTGCTTCTTTGTTTTGTTGACTGTTTCCTTTGCTGTGTAGAAGCTTTTGATCTTGATGAAGTCCCAAAAGTTCATTTTCGCTTTTGTTTCCTTTGCCTTTGGAAACATATCTTGAAAGAAGCTGCTGTGGCTGATGTCGAAGAGGTTATTACCTATGTTATCCTCTAGGATTCTGATGGATTCCTGCCTCATTTTGAGATCTTTTATCCATTTCGAGTTTATCTTTGTGTATGGTGTAAGAGAATGGCTGAGTTTCATTCTTCTACACATAGCTGTCCAATTTTCCCAGCACCATTTATTGAAGAGACTGTCTTCTTTCCTCTGTACATTTTTTCATGCTTTGTTGCTTTGTCTAATGATATTGATCATTTTGTACATGTTTATATGTCATCCATGTATCCTCCTTGGTAAAGCATCTTCTGAAATATTTTGACGATTTTCATATTGGACAGTTTGTTCCCTTTTTGTTCAGTTTTTGGAGTTCCTTATATATTCTGAATATATATCCCTTTGTCAGATATGTGACTTGAAATATCTAAGCCGTGGCTTTTCTTTATGATTTAAAAGTGAATCTCACAGAACAAAAGTTTAAGTTTCATAAAGTTTAATCTTTCCTTTTTTAAATCTTTCTGGATTATGTTTTTGGTATATATCTGAAGACTCCTTGCTTAACCTGAACTCAAAGATTTTACCCAATGTTTTCTTCTAAATGTTTTATAGTTTGAGGTTTTACATTTAAATCACCAATTCATCATAAATAAATTTTTGCTTAAGGTATGAAACAGATGTGGAAGTGCCTTTTTTTTTTCATTCAGACATCTAATTATTCCAGCACCATTTGTTAAAATTTTGTCCTTCCTCATTCTCTTTATGGAGTCTAAACACAGAAGTTTGATGAGGAATTTTTTCTGAAGATGCTCCTGGAATTTGTCTCAAGAAACAGGAATAGAATGCACCATGAAAGAGATGATGATTTTTCTGTTTCAGGAACCACTCCCCACCAAAAAAAAAAAAAAAAAAAAAAAAAAAAAAAAAAAAAAAAAAAAAGAAAGAAAGAAAGAAAGAAGAAAACTCCAAATAACCAAAGCAATCTTGTGAAGGAAAACAAAGTTGTGACATCACACTCCCTGATTTCAAACTATATTACAAAGCCATAGTAATCAAATGGGTATGGTACTGGGATAAAAACAGATACATAGATTGGTGAAACAGAATCATGAGTGCAGAAATAAACTCATGCATTAATGATCACTTG
The DNA here is from genome assembly GCA_020311275.1 of Eira barbara. Taxonomy (NCBI): domain Eukaryota; kingdom Metazoa; phylum Chordata; class Mammalia; order Carnivora; family Mustelidae; genus Eira; species Eira barbara. Next base: position 185,060 of record JAHRIG010000082.1, on the reverse strand, counting down.
ATTTACAGCAAAGGAGCCGAGAACATAAAATGGGGAAAAGATAGTCTGTTTAATAAATGTTGTTGGAAGTCATGACAGGCACACGTGAAAGAAAGAATCTGGACCACTGTGTTAGACTATGAACAAAAATCAACTCCAAATGGATTAAGAACTTGATTGTAAGATCTGAAAGCATGAAAGTTCTAGAAGGAAACATAGGTGCTAAGCTCGTTGACATCAGTCTTGGTGATGATTCTTTGTATCTGCCAACAAAAGCAAAGTAAACAAAAGCAAAAAGAAACAGGTGGAACTTACTGTGGTGAACAAATTTGTACAATTTTTTTTTATCAAAATAGGTCCTTTTTAAATTTTTTATTATGTTCAGTTAGCCACTGTATAGTACATCATTACTTTTTGATGTAGTGCTCAGTGATTCATTAGTTGTGTATAACACCAGTGTTCATCACAACACATCACCTCCTTAATACCCATCCCCCAACCCTTCCCTCAGAAACCCTCAGTTTGTTTCCCATGGCCCATAGTCTCTCGTGACTCACCTCTCTGTCATTTATCCCCTTCAGATTTCTCTCCCTTCCCTATGATCTTCCATGCTATTGCTTATGTTCCACATATGAGTGAAACCATATGGTAATTGTCTTTCTCTGCTTGACTTAGTTCAATTAGCATAATCCCCTCCAGTTTCATCTATATCAAAGAAAATGGTGGGTATTCATTCTTTCTGATGGTTAAGCAATATCCCATTGTATCTATGAACCACATTTTCTTCATCTATTCATCTGTTGGAGGACATCTCAGCTCTGCCCATAGTTGGGTTATTGTGGACATTGCTGCTATGAACATTAGGTTGCAGATGCCCCTCCTTTTCACTACCTCTGTATCTTTGGGTTAAATATCCAGTAGTGCAGTTACTGAGTCTTTGGGTAGCTCTATTTTTAACATCTTGTGGAATCTCCATACTGTTTTCCAGACTGGCTGTACCACCAACAGTGTAAGAGGCTTCTGTTTTTCCACATCCTCAACAACATTTGCTGTTCCTTGTCTTGTTAATTTTAGCCATTCTAACTGGTGTAAGGTGGTATCTCATTGTGATTTTGATTTGTGTTTCCCTGATGGGAAATGTGGAGCATTTCTTCATGAGTCTGTGAGCCATTTGTATGTAAACTTTGGAGAAGTGTCTGTTCGTGTCTTCTGCCCATTTTGTGGCTTATTTTTTTTTCAGTGTTGAGTTTGTTTCATTTTTTATGGATCTTAGATACCAGTCTTTTATCTGTAGTGTCATTTTTAAATATCATCTCCTATTCCATGGGTTGCTTCTTTGTCTTGTTGACTCTTTCCTTTGCTGTGCAGAAGCTTCTTATCTTGATAAAGTCCCAAAAGGTCATTTTTTGCTTTTGTTTGCTTTGCCTTTGGAGACGTATCTTGAAAGAAGTTGCTGTGGTCAATGTCAAAGGGGTTACTGCCTCTGTTCTCTAGGATTTTGATGAATTCCTGTCTCATGTTGAGGTCTTTCATCCATTTTGGGTTTATCTCTGTGTATGGTGCAAGAGAATGATCAAGTTTCATTCTTCTATATGTAGCTTTCCAATTTTTCCAGTACCACTTATTGAAGAGACTTTTTTACATTGGGTATTTTTTCCCTATTTATCTTGAGCATAGATTTGAGGGTCCATTTCTGGAATCTCTATTCTGTTCCATTGCTGATGTGTCTGTTTTTGTGCCACTACCATGCTGTTCTGACAATCACGGCTTTGTAATATATCTTAAAGTCAGCAACATGATGCCCCCAGCTTCGTTTTTCTTTTTCAACCTTCCCCTAGCTTTTCAGGTCTTTTAGGGTTCCATAAAAATCATAGGATAGTTTGTTCCAGTTCCTTGAAAAATGCCAGTGTTATTTTAATAGGCATGACATTGAAAGTGTAGATTTCTCTGGGCAGCATAGACACTTTAACAATTTTTATTCTTCTGATCCATGAGCATGGAATATTTTTCCATCTTTTTGTGTCCTCTGCAATTTCTTTAATAAGTGTTCTGTACTTTCTAGAGTATAGATCATTCAGCTCTTTGGTTAGGTTTATTCCAAGGTATATTATGGTCTTTGGTGTTATTGTAGGTGGAATAGATTCCTTTATTTCTCTTTTTATAGTTACATTGTTAGTGTACTGAAAAGCAACTGATTTCTGTGCATTGATTTTATATCCTTCCACAGTGCTGTATTGCTCTTAAGAATTGCAGTAATTTTGGGGAGGAGTCTTTTGCGTTTTCCACATAAAATATCATGTTACCTGTGAAGGGAGAGAGTTTGATTTCTTCTTTGCTAACTCGAATGCGTTTTATTTCTTTTTGTTGTCTCATTGCTGATGCTAGGACTCCTAGCATTATGTTAAAGAAGAACTTAAACAATTCATGGAAACTAATGAGAACAAAAACAGAGCTTCCCTATGACTCTGCAATTGCACTACTGGGTATTTACCCCAAAGATGCAGATGTAGTGAAAAGAAGGGCCATCTGCACCCCAATGTTTATAGCAGCAATGGCCACGGTCGCCAAACTGTGGAAAGAACCAAGATGCCCTTCAACGGATGAATGGATAAGGAAGATGTGGTCCATATACACCATGGAGTATTATGCCTCCATCAGAAAGGATGAATACCCAACTTTGGTAGCAACATGGACGGGACTGGAAGAGATTATGCTGAGTGAAATAAGTCAAGCAGAGAGAGTCAAGTATCATATGGTTTCACTTATTTGTGGAGCATAACAAACAATATGGAGGACAAGGGTAGATGGAGAGGAGAAGGGAGTTGAGGGAAATTGGAAGGGGAGGTGAACCATGAGAGACTATGGACTCTGAAAAACAACCTGAGGGTTTTGAAGGGGCGGGGGGTGGGAGGTTGGGGGAACCCGGTGGTGCGTACTGGGGAGGGCACGGATTGCATGGAGCACTGGGTGTGGTGCAAAAACAATGAATACTGTTACGCTGAAAAGAAATAAAAAATTTAAAAAAGAAACACTTCAGTCCAAAACCTATGGGATACTGCAAAGGCAGTCCTAAGAGGGAAATACATAGCCATCCAAGTCTCTCTCATAAAATTAGAAGGATCCCAAATGCACAAGATAAACTTACACAAAAAGGAGCCAGAAAAGCACTGCAAATAAAACATAAACCAAGCAGGAGAAAAGAAATATTAAGGATTAGAGCAGAGATTAATAAAACCAGAAAAACTGTAGAACAGTTCAATGAAACTAGGAGTTGGTTCTTAGCAAGAACTAATAAGATCAATAAACCATTAGCCAGACTTATCGAAAAAAAAAGAGAAAGGACCCAAATTAATAAATCATGAGTGAAAAGGGAAGGATCACAAGTAACACCAAGGAAATAGAAACAATTAGAAATTATTACCAGCAACTATATGCCAAAAAATTAAGGCACCTAGAAGAAATGGATGCCTTCCTGGAAACTTATAAACTACCAAGATGGAAACAGGAAGAAATTTATCATCTCAGTAGACTAGTAACCAGTACCGTAATGGAACCAGTAATCAAAACCTACCAAAAAATGAAAGTCCAGGGCCAGATGGCTTCTACAAAACATTTAAAGAAGAAATAAGACATATTCTACTGAAGCTGTTTCAAAAAATACAAACAGAAGGAAAACTTCTAAACTATGAAGCCCAAATTACCTTGATCCCCAAACCAGGCAAGGACCCCATCAAAAAAGAGAATTACAGACCAATATCTCTGATGGACATGGATGTCAAAATTCTCAACAATTTCCTAGCCAGTAGGGTCCAGCAGTACATCAAAAGGATTATTCATTTGTATGTATTCATTGAAGAAGTGTCTGTTCATTTCCTCTGCCCATTTTTTGACTTATTTGTTTTATGGGTATTGAGTTTGAGAAGTTCTTTACAGGTCTTGGATATCAGCTCTTCGTCTGTAGTGTCACTTGCAAATATTTTCTTCCATTCTGTGGGTTGCCTCCTTGTTTTGTTGATTGTTTCCTTTGCTGTGCAGGTTTTTATCTTGATTAAGTTCATTTTTGTTTTCATTTCCTTTGCCTTTGGAGATGTGTCTTGAAAGAAGTTGCTGTGGTCAATGTTAAAAAGGTTAATGCTTATGTTCTCCTCTAGGACTTTGATGGATTCCTGTCTCACATTGAGATCTTTCATCCATTTGACTTTATCTTTGTGTATGGTGTAATATAATGGTTGACGTTCATTCTTCTGTATAGAGCTGTCCAATTTTCCCAGCACCATTTATTGAAGAGACTCTCTTCTTTCCATTGAAAACTTTTTCCTGCTTTGTTGAAGATTATTTGACCATAGAGTTTAGGGTCCATATCTGGGCTCTCTACTCTGTTCCATTTGTTTGTTGTTTGTTTTTGTGCCAGTACCATTCTGTTTTGATGATCACAGCTTTGCAATGAAGCTTGAAATCAGGCAACGTGATGTCCATGGTTGGCTGGCTGATGGGTATTAAGGGAGGCACATATTGCATTGAGCATTGGGTGTTATATGTAAACAATGAATCTTGGAACACCACATCTAAAACTAATGATGGAGAGGAGAAGGGAGTTGAAGGAAATTGGTAGGGGAGGTGAACCATGAGAGACTATGGACTCTGAAAAACAACCTGAGGGTTTTGAAGGGGCGGGGGGGGGGTGGGAGGTTGGGGGAACCAGGTGGTGGGTATTAGGGAGGGCACTGATTGCATGGAGCACTGGGTGTGGTGCAGAAACAATGAATACTGTTATGCTGAAAAGAAATAAAAAAATTAAAAAAACTAATGATGTACTGTTTGGTGACTAACATAACATAATAAAAAATAATAATTTTAAAAAAGGATTATTCACCACAACTGATGGGATTTATTCCTAGGACACAAGGGTGGTTCAACATCCACAAATCAATCAACATTGTAGAGCACATTAATAAAAGAAAAGACAAAAACCATGTGATCCTCTCAATTGATGCAGAAAAAGCATTTGACAAAATACATCATCCATTCCTGATTAAAACTCTTCAGATTATAGGAATACAGGAACAGTCCTCCATGTCATAAAAACCATCTATGAAAAGCCCACAGCTAATAGCATTCTCAATGGGGAAAAGTTGATAGCTAGTCCCTTAAGGTCAGGAACCCAACAGGGATTCCCACTCTCACCACTATATGCAATTTTTAAAATATTTTATTTTATTCTCTCAGTGTTCCAAGATTCATTGTTTATTCTCTGCACCCAGTGCTCCATGTAATACATGCCCTCCTTAATACCTACCACCATGCTCACCCATCCCCTCCATCCCCTCCAAAACAAAGATAAACTCAAACTGGATGAAAGACCTCCATGTGAGGCAGGGATCTATCAAAATCCTAGAGGAGAACACTTTGATATCAGGCACGGCAAATTCTTTCAAGACATGTCTCCAAAAGCAAAGGAAACCAAAGTGAAAATGAACTTTTGGGACTCCATCAAGATCAAAACTTTCTGCACAACAAAGGAAACAAAACAAGGAGCAATTGCACTACTGGGTATTTACCCCAAAGATACAGATGTAGTGAAAAGAAGGGCCATCTGTATCCCAATGTTCATAGCAACAATGGCCACAATCACCTAACTGCAGAAAGAGCCAAAATGCCCTTCAACAGGCAAATGGATAAAAAAGATATAGTTTATTTATACAACAGAATATTACTCAGCCCTCAGAAAAGATGAATACCCAACTTTTGTATCAACATGGATGGGACTGGAGGAGATTATGCTGAGTGAATTCAGTAAAGCAGAGAAAGTCAATTATCACATGGTTTCACTATATACAAACTTTGAATCATTATATTGTACACCTAAAACTAACAATGTTATATGGCAACGATGTTTCAATTTAAAAAGAAATTTAAAGACTAAATTGCTTATTTTTTTAAAGATTTTATTTATTTATTTGACAGATCACAAGTAGGCAGAGAGGCAAGCAGAGAGAGAGAGGGGGAAGCAGGCTCCCTGCTGAGCAGAGAGTCCGGTGCTGGGCTTGATTCCAGGACCCTGGGTTCATGACCTGAGCTGAAGGCAGAAGGTCTAACCCACTGAGCCACCCAGGTGCCCCAACTGCTTAAAATTTTAATTAAAAAAAAGTAAAAGAAAGTTTCCCTAAAATGTGAAGAGAGGGTGAATTAAAGCTCTTCCCTTACCTCAGGTGGAAAGGATGAGAGAAATGAGCATTGGGGAAGTAGGAGGTAAAGAGAGGGCAGAGCAGGGGCAGGGAGTCTGGAGACATTAAAGTGTTTGGAGGTTGGGTTTTTGTGTGGTGGAGGACCACTGATACATCCGTGTTTAGACTGGGTTTTAAGTAAGAGAACCAAGACGAGCAGACATGCAGTCCATGAATTGGAAGGAAGACCAGGAAGGATAAAGAAGAGGTTTCCAGGAAGGGTGGAGAGAGCCTGCAGACTACTCCACTGGTGGGACACACAGAAAGAGAGGGAGAAGGAAGAACTGGGTAGAAAAGTCTCAAACTTCAAAACAGTTCCAGGAAAGCTTCACAAGGCCAATGGGGAATCCTTGAGCCAAGAGAGCCTGACACAAACTGAGTGTGTCTCCTCTAAAATTCATATGTTGAGACCTAATCCCAACGTGGTAAGTTTTGGCCCTTTGGGAGGTACGCAGATCATGAGAGAGAGAGCACAAGTAGTCAGAGCAACAGGCAGAGGGAGAGGAATTAATAAGATCAGTAAATCTCTGGCTAGACTTATCCAAAAGAAAAGAGAAAGGACCCAAATTAATAAAATTGTGAATTAGAGGGGAGAGATCATGACAACACCAAGGAAATACACACGATTTTTAAAACACATTATGGGCAACTATATGCCAACAAATGAGGCAATCTGAAAGAAATGGATGCATTCTTGTAAATTTAAAACTATCAGACTGAAACAGGATGAAAAAAGAATGAAACTGGATCATTCTCTTGCACAGTTCATAAAGATAAAATCAAAACTGATGAAAGACCTAAATGAGAGACTGGAATCCATCAAAATCCTAGAGGAGAAAACAGGCAAAAACGTCTTTGACCTTGGACACAGCAACTTCTTGCAAGACATGTCTCCAAAGGTGAGGGAAACAAGCAAAAATGAACTATTGAGACTTCATCAAGATAAAAACCTTCTGCAGAGCAAAGGGAACAATCAACAAAACTAAAAGGCAGTCTATAGAATGGGAGAAGATATTTGCAAATGACATATCAGGTAAAAGACTGATAGCCAAGATCTATAAAGAACTTATCAAATTAAACTCCTCAAAAATAAATAATCTAGTCAAGAAATGGGTAGAAGACATGAACAGACATTTCTCGAAAGAAGACATACAAATGACTCACAGACACATGAAAAAATCTTCCACATTACTTGCCATTAGGGAAATACAAATCAAAACCACAATAAGATACAAGATTATGCCAGTTAGAATGGCTAAAATTAACAAGGCAGGGAAAAACAAATGTTGTCAAGAATGTAGAGAAAGGAGAACCTTCCTACACTTTTGGTGAGAATATAAACTGGTGTAGCCACTCTGTTAAACAGTACAGAGGTTCTTCAAGAAGTTAAAAATAGAGCTACCCTATGACCCAGCAATTGCACTACTAGGTATTTACCCCAAAGATACAGATATAGTGAAAGAAGAGGCACCTTCTCCCCAATGTTCATAGCAGCAATGTCCACAATAGCCAAACTGTGGAAGGAGATGAGATGCCCTTGAACAGATGAATGGATAAGGAAGATGTGGTTCATATCTACAATGGAATATTATTCAGCTATCAGAAAGATGAATACCCACCATTTGCATCAACATGGATGAAACTTGTGGGATTGTGCTAAGTGCAATAAATCAAACAAAGACAATTATCACATGGTTTCACTCATATGTGGAACATCCAAAATAACACAAAGTATTATAGAGGAAGGGAGCAAAAGTTAATGGGAAGAAAACAGAGAGGGAGCCAAACCATGAGAGACTCTTGATTCTGGGAAACAAACTGAGGGTGGCAAAATAGGGGGTCAGTAGGGAGATGGGGTAACTGGGTGATGGGAATTAAGGAGAGTACTGGGTGTTATAGGCAACTAATGAATCATTATAGACTACATCAAAAAACAATTATGTGGGGCGCCTGGGTGGCTCAGTGGGTTAAAGCCTCTGCCTTCAGCTCGGGTCCTGATCTCAGGGTTCTGGGATCGAGCCCCGCATCGGGCTCTCTGCTCAGCAGAGAGGAGCCTGCTTCCTCCTCTCTCTCTGCCTGTCTCTCTGCCTACCTGTGATCTCTCTCTGTCAAATAAATAAATAAAATCTTTAAAAAAAACCCAATTATGTAATATGTGTTGGCTAATGGAATTTAAATAAAATAAATAGGTAAATAATAATAAATAATAAATACATAAATTAATCCTCCTAACAATTGCACGAGGAATCTTTCCTAATGTCTACATCTCCTCAGCTTTCAGACTAAGCCTCAGGTGTATCACTGATAAAGAAAGCAGCATGCAGAATCGTGGAAAGCAAGCCAACTTGAAGTCGATTTCATGACCCACCAGCAATATGTAAGGCAACCACTGTTTCCTTTTCTTTTCTTTACTTGTTTCCTCAAATTTCTGATTTGAATTTCCAACTGAGTGGAAGAGTTTAAGAAAGCAATGATAGACATCTGTAAGTCAGGTGTCAGCAAACTCTGGCCTGTGAAAGTTTTTGCTGGGAAAAAAAAAATGGAAAGGAGAATAATGTTTCATAACACATGGTCCTGATCAGATTGTGGGATGTCAGTGTTGCTGAGTGACGCTTGCTCATGGGCTGGCACCCCATCTGGGGCTGCTCTCGGTGCAACAGCAGAGTTGCATAGTTGCCAGGGATCCAGGTTCATAGACACCAAACTCTTGACTATATGACCATTTACAGAAAAAGTCTATTGACCTCTGACCTAGCGTCATCACCTGTTATTACCTTGCCCGATTTGTTTTCCCTTCCTCTTGCTGCAACATTTGTGCTGGTCCAGATCCTTCACCCTAAATACTTTGTGTCTGCCTACCTTTCTTAAGCCCAAGGTGGGGAATGACAGGTCTTCGCAGAGGAGACATAAGATAACATGAAGTATTTAGCTCACGGCACTAGGCAGTTAGACAAAACTTAAGAAAAAGAGCCAATATAAATTTCTGATATTGTCCACCGAGGTGATTACTGACACTCCTAACTTGAAAATCGAAGCCTTGGCAGTTTCCTGAAAGCCTGGTTCCTGAACTCCAGAAGCCACCTTTTCCTCAAAAAGGGCTTATTACATTAGCAGGGGGTGGGGGAGGAATGAAAAAGAAAAATCCTCAGGGAGAGCTCATTTTTTTCCAGTTTCTGGCTTGGCTGAGTCAACTTTTACCTTTCCCTGAGTCGTGAGTTTTTTCTTTTATTTGAAGGAGCAGACCTTCTGCCCAGGTCTTCTCCACCCATGGCTGGTCCCTGCTGGAAAGGGACAGACAGCCAGATGAACAGAATCTCTGCCTTAACCACCTGGGGGCACAGAACTTTAGCGCTGGAACCAAAGACAGAGGAGGAGACTGAGGCCCCAGTGGGTCATGGACCAGCAGTGAGACAAGGCTAGTTGGGGTCTCCAACCTCCAGACCAACAGGTGTGCCTACTCCCTCTGGTTTCCCAGAACCATGGAGAGGCCTCCCTTTCCTGGATACTTGCTGCATGGTAGGCACAGTAATAGGTGGCAGGATGCCATCTCTAACTGCATAGCCCTTACTTCAAAGGCTTTCTGGCTCCCTTTCATGGCCCCCTGACTCCAGGCAGGCCCTACCTTCCCCATGAAACCCCTCTTGCTAGGGAGGTGGGGGACCTGGTCCTGAAGCAGTCGTGGAACACGGCCTTGAGGCTCAGTGCAGTGTCCCCCTCCAGGATCTACCCCCAGCAACAAGCTGTGTGTACACTTGAGGTGGCATTTCCTGGTGTCTCAGTGTCCTAACTGACCTGCCTGGTTCTACGTCAGCCTCTGAGATGGTTTGGGCTGGTGTCCTTCTCCGATGGTGTAGAGGCCCAGCTGTACCATCAGGAATCCTCACTGCACGTGCTTAGTTGACTGGAAGCACATAAATGGGTAACGCAGGGCAAGATGGAAGCCACAGAGTGAGGTGGACTGTGGCGAATGGGGTCATGTGCCCAATCTGATGGAGACAGTTCCACGACCAGATGGGGCACCGTGTTTTCAAAGCCTCTGATTTACGAGAAGGTGGAGATCCTGAATTTTATGTGATAGCTCACGCAGTATGAAGATTGGCAATGCATTTCATATGTGTTTACTTCTCTGAGGCTTTGGCGTCTGTCAGACTCTCAGTAAGCACTGTCTGTCCTACTGCGGAGTTAACAACATGAAGGTGGTGGAGGGGGGCTCATGGCAGTGGTGGGGAGCTGGGTTCTCCAAGACCACAACTGGTGGCCCTCTTACTGGTCTACCACCTCCATCCCTCTTCTTTCTGCAGGCATCTCCCTCACTTCTCCTCCCTTTTCTCATTCCCTTCCCTTCTTAGCCCATGTCCTGGCCTCACTCCACCTGGGCTGGGAGAGGCCCTTCCCCAACTCACAGGTTCTGCCTGCATCACCCAGGAGGGCAGGTCACACCTGCTCAGCTCAGACCTCCTTGCTGCAGCCTCCAGGTAGGATCAGCTCTTGCTCCTGCTGCTGTCTCTGGTCGTGATCCTGGCCAGCAGACACTGCACTGGCCAGAGCTGGCTCTTCTCCAATATGTCCAGCATCTGCCCTATTTGGCAAGGCAAACTGTATCTGGGGGACAGACAGTGACCACATTTCTACTAAGTGCTCAACTTGATTCTGATCATTGGAGATAAAGGAACAAGATCAATATAGTCCAGTCGAGGGGGCTCACTGCCTAGGTGAGGGAGACAAGCCAAGAACACATAAACAAGTCACTGAATGAGATGACTTCGGGCTGGAGAAATAGTTTACAAAGTAATAAAACTGGGTGAGGTAGTTGAGGGTGGTAGGGTGGCAGGGAGCTGCTTTGGGTGGTCAGGGAAGCCTGTGAGGACATGGCAGTTTGAGCTGAGGCTTGAATGCCAAAAATGCAGCCATGGGAAGAGCTGGAGGCAAGGGATGGGCAAAGGCCCAGAGGTGGGAACAATCTTCGTGTTTTGAGGGACAGGAAGAAGCCAGTGTGAGATGAGGTGCTGGGAGGGGACCAGAGGGAGGCTGGGACAGGCCTCCTGGAGCGGTGAGGCCTGGAATTTCATTCCAGTGTCCCAAGAGGCAGGGGAGTGTCTGGGTGGGGCAGCAGTGTCAGGTGCTGGGAATGCTGGAGGGCGTGATGAGTGGATGCAGTCCACTAAACTGGGCTCTCCTTCAACACAGGTTTGCAACTTTCCTCTATAAGAAGTTTAAAATATACAAAGCATTAACTGCTGCTGATTTTTAAGTTTATGATTATTAGTTTCTTGGTTGCGGAGAGGGGATGACTGTGTCAGGGAGCAGCAATGAGGCTCGCCAGAGGCAGCACAAAGCACAGTAATTCCGAAGTCTCCCTTGGGAGTCCAGCAAGGATAGTCTCCATCGAGGTGTGAGCAGGAAGGGTGCGGAGCTGTGGCGGGCACCACGGGAAACTGGGCAGGTGCTGGGGGATCCAAACCCCGGAGATCCCGAAAAGTACCTTGGCCTAGGTTCTGCCAGGGGCGGTCACATACCGCCTGCCCTTTCTTTTTTTTTTTTTATGATTTATTTCTTTTCAGCATAACAGTATTCATTGTTTTTTCACCACACCCAGTGCTCCATGCAATCTGTGCCCTCCCCAGTATGCACCACTGGGTTCCCCCAACCTCCCACCCCCCGCCCCTTCAAAACCCTCAGGTTGTTTTTCAGAGTCCATAGTCTCTCATGGTTCACCTCCCCTTCCAATTTCCCTCAACTCCCTTCTCCTCTCCATCTACCCTTGTCCTCCATATTGTTTGTTATGCTCCACAAATAAGTGAAACCATATGATACTTGACTCTCTCTGCTTGACTTATTTCACTCAGCATAATTTCTTCCAGGCCCGTCCATGTTGCTACCAAAGTTGGGTATTCATCCTTTCTGATGGAGGCATAATACTCCATGGTGTATATGGACCACATCTTCCTTATCCATTCATCCGTTGAAGGGCATTTTGGTTCTTTCCACAGTTTGGCGACCGTGGCCATTGCTGCTATAAACACTGGGGTACAGATGGCCCTTCTTTTCACTACATCTGTATCTTTGGGGTAAATACCCAGTAGCGCAATTGCAGGGTCATAGGGAAGCTCTATTTTTAATTTCTTGAGGAATCTCCACACTGTTCTCCAAAGTGGCTGCACCAACTTGCATTCCCACCAACAGTGTAAGAGGGTTCCCCTTTCTCCAAATCCTCTCCAACACACGTTGTTTCCTGTCTTGCTAATTTTGGCCATGCTAACTGGTGTAAGGTGGTATCTCAATGTGGTTTTAATTTGAATCTCCCTGATGGCTAGTGATGATGAACATTTTTTCATGTGTCTGATAGTCATTTGTATGTCTTCATTGGAGAAGTGTCTGTTCATATCTTCTGCCCATTTTTTAATATGATTGTCTGTTTTGTGTGTGTTGAGTTTGAGGAGTTCTTTATAGATCCTGGATATCAACCTTTTGTCTGTACTGTAATTTGCAAATATCTTCTCCCATTCCGTGGGTTGCCTCTTTGTTTTGTTGACTGTTTCTTTCGCTGTGCAGAAGCTTTTGATCTTGATGAAATCCCAAAAGTTCATTTTCGCTTTTGTTTCCATTGCCTTTGGAGACATATCTTGAAAGAAGTTGCTGTGGCTGATATCGAAGAGGTTACTGCCTATGTTTTCCTCGAGGATTCTGATGGATTCCTGTCTCACGTTGAGGTCTTTTATCCATTTCGAGTTTATCTTTGTGTATGGTGTAAGAGAATGGTCAAGTTTCATTTTTCTACATATAGCTGTCCAGTTTTCCCAGCACCATTTATTAAAGAGACTGTCTTTTTTTCCACTGGATATTTTTTCCTGTTTTGTCAAAGATTATTTGACCATAGAGTTGAGGGTCCATATCTGGGCTCTCTACTCTGTTCCACTGGTCTATGTGTCTGTTTTTATGCCAGTACCACGCTGTCTTGGTGATCACAGCTTTGTAGTAAAGCTTGAAATCAGGTAACGTGATGCTGCCATTTTAATTTTTGTTTTTCAACATTTCCTTAGCAATTTGGGGTCTCTTCTGATTCCATACATATTTTAGGATTATTTGCTCCAGCTCTTTGAAAAATACTGGTGGAATTTTGATCGGAATGGCATGAAAAGTATAGATTGCTCTAGGCAGTATAGACATTTTCACAATGTTTATTCTTCCGATACAAGAGCATGGAATGGTCTTCCATCTTTTTGTGTCTTCTTCAATTTCTTTCATGAGTGTTCTGTAGTTCCTTGAGTACAGATCCTTAACCACCTGCCCTTTCTAACTGCACTCTTCCCGGGAACTCAGGCACCAAGAGACTGGAGCCCAAGCTCCGCCCCCGCCCATGCTCCGGGGCCCCAATGGTGGAGCGCCTGCGAGGGGCGTGTCCGGAGAGGGTGGGACAGCCCTGGCGCTGGGAGTCCTCGTGTCGCTGGGGAGCCTGGCAGCCAAAAGCAGACTCTAGGAGGGGGTACCCGTGGCGCGTAGGAGCGCAGGGACCCGACCCAGCAGGTAAGGTCCTATGGCCGGACAGCGATAGGCGGGTAAGGCCGGTTGCCTGCCCACCCCCTCCAATGTCCCCTGGCCAACCTGTCGAGGTGGATCCGGGGCTTGGGAGGGACAGGCACGCGGCAGCAGAGGCCACCTTAGACTCTGACCCATAGCAGAGGCTCGAAGAAGGGCGCTTATTGCTGGTTGGGAGTGCAGAAGGCAAGGTGGCGGCTGCAGAGGCTCCAGGGAGAGGGGGGTGAGCACAGATAAAGAAGCTCCGGGGTCAAAGCCAGGTGCCTGGGGATGGAGACCTGTGAGCTGAGGAGGGCCGGAGACCCCCGCGGGTGCTGCCCCTGGGGCAGCAGGAGTCTCCGCATACCCTTCGTCCCTTGATACTGCCATCAGGACCTCACATCTTGGTCCCAGTTTTCTGGGTCTGCACAAGTGAGCAGAGTCAGCTGCTCCAGTGGACCCGGGACGTAGAGGGAGAGTGTAAGTGCTGGATGGCCTTGGTCCTCTCTGTCCTCTCTCACTGTGGAATAGCCTGCCCACCCACTGCCTCCCCTTGCCTCCCAAAAGCATTGGAGTTTGTGATTTTGGTAGTTGCCATCAAAGGAAAAGGCTGGGGTTCATCTCCCATTTCACAGAGGAAGTCCCAAGGCAGGCCCGTAGAGTTGGCTGTTCCTTCCCAACCTGGAATCAGCTGGAATTCCTTTCCTTTCTCTCTCCCTGAACACCGAAGGGTTAAACAGGGCAGTGGTGTCTTCAGCCTCCTTTACTGTGGGGAAAACGAAGGTTTCAAATGTTCCAGAAGGTTCCAAGTTTTGGAAGCACTCTGAACCTTGATCTCCACAGTGCAAGGAAAATGTTGGTTTGCAGTTTGAACAAAGCCCTTCTCTCACCCCAGAGGGTGAAAAGCCAGTGGGGAGGAAGAGACCATTGCTGGGGTCATTATGGGCACAGAGTTTCTGCTTAGTACTGGGCTATTCCTGGGCACATAATTTCCACTGGGTTCTGTTGGTGCTGAGAGATGACTCTGACTTTTGCCTGTGTCTCTGCACATAACAGCGCTCAGGGCTGCCAAAACAAGAGGGGAAGCAACCCAGCTGAGCTAAGGGACCTACCCTGGCCACCCGCAAGGGATCCCTGAGTTGGGATGGAGGGGGCAGGGATCGGGTGTTTGGAGAGGGACCTTGCCTTCTGGACTTGAGGATTTCTGATTCTGTCTTGTCAAGAGCAGCCTTCTTGGAGCTGGGCTCCCCCATCACTCCACTGTGACCATTGCCATGGATGTCTGGCAGATGAAGCTCTCCCTTCCATCAGATGCATGACAGGGCTGGTACTGCTGGGCCCATGGGACATAGGTACATGTGGCTTTAGCAGATGCTACCCGAGAGCTCCCTGCAGAAGTTAGACCAGATTGCACCTCCTCAGCCAAGGAGGCTGTAGGTGTTCCCCGTCCTCAGCAGCACTGGGCACTGAGGGACGCTCTCACTGCAGTGACTCTGGAAGGTCACTTGGAACAAGGGCTCAGACACCAGCCTGACTTCAGAGCTCCCCTCACCGGGCTGGCTGGAGGCAGCCTTTCCTCCAGCCCAGGGAGAGGCGGGGGTGGGAGACCAAGGTGGTGCGGGTGTTCCACCCGCCTTGCATGCAGGTGAGATGGAAAACGAAACCTAAGGAAACCTGTCCACTGCCTTTACTTTTCTTTCCTCCTTCCAGGAGTGTTTGCTGAGCACCTACAGCACTGGGGCCACAGCTGTGAAGCGAACAGACAAAAATTCACCCCCCACCCCCGCCGCCATGGACCTTGTACTACTGAATAGAGAATGATCACAAACAAAACTGAAAAGGATATTATACTCTCTCACATCTCTGGGGTCTTTTCCAGCACTAGGAAAATGCCCAACCCAGAGGGGTGCACTGTGGAAATACTGGTGGCTGCCCCTCATTAGCTCAGTTCCCTTGATGTGCCTTTATCCATTTTGTTTTCTGAAAAGGTGATGTCAACCTCTTCTTCTTGATGTAGGTCCTCTCCGTGGGGGTGGAAGGGAATAAGTATATAATGGAGGATGTTACAAGGACTGCGTCTACAGATAACAACAATGCAGAGAGGGGGACAGTGGGGGCTGGGTGGCCACAATCTCAGATCGAGTGGCCAGGCAAGGTGTCACTGAAAATGTAAACTTGAGTCAAGACCTGAAGGAAATGAGGCAGATATTTGGGAGAAGAACGTTCAAGACAGAGAAAGCAAAAAGTGCAAATGCCCTGGGATGGGAATGTCCCCAAGCTGGTGATGGAGCTGGGAGGAGGCCACTGTGCCTGGCAGAGACAGAGAGAGGGGAGGGTGGGTGGAGATGACAAGGCAGGGGAGATGAAGTAGGGCCTTGGAGGCATCCTTAGGACTTTGGCTTTGCTTGGAGTGAGATAACAGGAGTCATAGGAGGTGTTTGAGCAGATAAGTGGCAAACCTGACTCACCTATTAGCTAGACAACCTGCCGCCCTGAGCCAGGCTGACTGGGCAGCAAGCGCTGAGGATGTGGGAGAGGATGTTGGCTGGGACCAGACTCCGAGCAGAGGTGCAGTGAACAGATTGAATACCAGTATATTTGCAGGTAGAAACTGCAGAATCTATTGGTGGTTTGGATACAGGGTGTAAGACAAAAACAGACATGCTGGAAGCATGGAGCTCCTTGGGAACCAACTTGATTTGTTGTGGTGGCTGATTGTTGTGGGTTTTAGGTGGGGAGTGTGGGTACTAGGAGCTCAGTTTCTGAGTGTAAAGTTGGAGACTCACTGGGTGGTTTTGTGGGAGGAACTGGAGCCAGTGGGACATCTGAGCTGACAAGTGCCCTGTGGGAGGAGAGCACCATGGGAGAGAATGGACATGGGGGCAGCAGAGGTGAAAGAGGAGCAGTTGGCCAGGGGGAGGAGGGCCTGGACAGTGCAGCAGTAGAGGTGGGCATAAGGGAGCAGCCTGCCAGACACTGCCCAGGAGGTGGTCAGGTGGCAAGAGGACCGAGAACCACCTGTGTTCAGTAATGTGGATGTCATCACAGCATCGCCTACAACATGGCCACCATGATCGAAGACCATAGTGGGGTGTTGGGAACAGGAGCCTGCTGGAAAGCACTCAGAGAACAGTGGCAAAACTGGCGAAGTCATTTGAGGAATTTCACTGCAAAGGGCAAGAAACAGAGCAGTGGCTAGAGATGGAAAAGTTGCTTTTTAAACAACTTTACTGGAATATAATTCACATCCCATAAAATCCACCCACCCTTTAAAGTTTGACGTTCTGCGATTGCTAGTGTATTTGCACGATTGTGTATCCATCCCACTATCAAATTCCGGAGATTTTCACTGCCCCAGAGAGATACCCCACACCCATGAGAGCTCACTGCGCATTCTCCCCTTCCCAACTGCTGACCACCACCCATCTGCCTTCAGTCTCTATGGATTTGCCTGTTCTGACATTTCATACAAGTGCAGTCCTTTACTATGTGACTGGATTCTTCCACTTAGCTTCTATCCAAGTTTGTCCCTGTTGTAGCTAGCATGTATCATATATAATTCCTTTTTTTTTGCTGAATAATATCCAGTTGCATATTATATATGATGTATAAACCACATCCTGTTTATCCATTCATCAGATGATGGGCATCTGGGTTGTGAACACTTTTTGCCTGTTGTGTAAAATGTTGCTAATGGACATTCCTATACAAGGTTTTGTGTGGACATGTTTTTAGTTCTCTGGGGTATATCCAGGACGGGAATTTCTGGGTCACATGGTAACCTTATGCTTAATATTTTGAGGATCTTCCAAACCATTTTCCAAAGGGGCTGCACTGTTTTACTTTCTCACAAACAACATATAAAGGTTGGGATTTCTTCCTGGCCTCATGAACACTTGTCATTGCCTTTTACACTGTAGCCATCTGAGTAGAAAAGAAGCAGCATCTCACTATGGTTTTGATGACTAATGATGTTGAGCACCTTCTCATGTGCTTGTTGGGCATCTGAATATCATTTTTGGAGAAATGTCTATTCAAATCCCTTGGCCACTTCGAATTGGATTGTTTGTCTCTTTATTGTTTTTTTTTTTTTAAAGATTTTATTTATTTGACAGAGAGAGATCACAAGTAGGCAGAGAGGCAGGCAGAGAGAGAGAGGAAGGGAAGCAGGCTCCTCGCTGAGCAGAGAGCCCGACGCGGGGCTCGATCCCAGGACCCTGAGATCATGACCCGAGCCGAAGGCAGAGGCTTAACCCACTGAGCCACCCAGGCGCCCCTGTCTCTTTATTGTTGAACGGTGAGAGTTCTTTATACATTCTACATACTAGTTCCTTATCAGATACCTGATTTGTAATTTTCTCCCATCTTGTGCTTTTTTCATGTTCTAGATGGTGAAGCACCAATTTTTTAATCTTGATGATGTCCCGTTTATCAATTTTTTTTGTCATTTGTGTTCTGTATCATATCTAAGAAACCATTACTGAAGAAAGGTCCTAAAGAGGTATTCTCATGTTTTCATCTAAGAAATTATTTATTTTGAGTTAATTTTATATATGGCATAAGATACAGGGTTGTCCAACTTTGCTATTTTGCACCCGGCTATAACCCTGTCTCAAAACCATCTGTTGAAAAGACAATTAATCCCCATGGAATTGTCCCCATACTTTGTTGAAATTTTTCTTATTTTTTACTGTGGGAGAAATAACCCAGGAGTGCGTGTTGCTGGGCCACACCCTGCACAGAGCTGGGAATGGTGATGAAGAGGAAGGAGGAGAATGATCAGAGCAGCAGCCTCCAGAGGGAGAGGGCTGCCCAGTGGAGGGGCTGGCATCACCAAGGTCAAGGTCAGTGTGTAGTACCTGAAGAGATGGGCACAGATGTCAGCAGCGAACTTTCTCTCCTTTCCACAGTAACTCAGCACTGCAGAGAAGCAGAGGACAAGGGCTGGGAGCTGGGAGAAGAGGTGAGCAGCTGTGGAAGTCGGCTCAGAAAATGCAGAATAATGCCTGGAAAATTGCAGCCCCCTCTGAGCTTAGCGATGATGAACTGAAACGGGTGCAGAGGGAGAGAGTGGAGGGATCCAAGGCTTCTGAGGGCTCTCTATGCTGGGATGTAAGGAGAAAGCTGGTTCTTACTGGCTGCAGGAAGCAGCCCTCCCTGAGGATGGTCAGCGTCATTCCGAGGAGGAGGTCTTTAGTGGTGCAGAGGCCAGCTTGTCCTCTCAAAACAGGAGACAATGCCATTGCCCCTAAATCTAATTAGAGAGGGTGCAAGGGAATCACCAGTAAGTCCTCAACTCCCCCAGTGCCCCATCTGTCTCAGTGGGCTTGGGCTGCCACAACAAATTACCAAAGACTGGGTACTTAACTAACAATGGGCTTCTACTTAACTTTACAATGAACATTTATTGCTCACCTACTGGAGGCTGGGAGCCCCAGAAGAGGTTGCCAGCATGGTTGGATTCCGATGTGAGCCCTTGCTTGCCCGCAGCTGTCCTCCCACTGTGTCCTTAGGGCAGAGAGATAGTGAGTGAGGTCTCTGGTGTGTCTTCTCATAAGGGCTCTAATCCCTTCTTGGGAGTCCCCACCATGGCCTCATCTACATTCATCACCACCCAAAGGTCCCACCACTAAATACTATCACACTGGGGGTTAGGGCTTCAATATAGGAATTTGGGACACACAAATTTCAGTCCACAACACCACTCAAACTGCTCTTGACCTCCAAGAAGCCCCGATCTGAACTTCACAACAGAGAAGGGACAGAAAAAGGTTCCAGTCCCTTACAGGGAGATGTCCACATCACTGGCAACCAATGTGGAAAAGAAAAATCTTTCATCTTTAAATTTTCTATCGTTCTGTCTTACAGAGTTGTCAGACCTGATATGGTAGCCACAGGCCACACATGGATTGACACATTGGTAGTCAGAATAGAGATGTGCTGTAAGTGCAAAACATACACACCAGGTTCCAAGACTTAATATTTTTTAAAAATATTTTATTTATTTATTTGACAGACAGAGAGCACAAGTAGGCAGAGAGGCAGGCAGAGAGAGAGGGGGAAGCAGGCTCCCCGCTGAGCAGAGAGCCCGATGTGGGGCTCGATCCCAGGACCCTGAGATCATGACCTGAGCCGAAGGCAGAGGTTTTAACCCACTGAGCCACCCAGGTGTCCCAAGACTTAATATTTTTTATAAAGGAAAAGATCTCAATAATCATTTATATCAATTATGTGTTGAGATGATGATATGTTGGGATACTGGGTTAAATTATTAAATGAAATTCATCTGTTTGTTCTTACTTTTAAAAATGTGGTTACTAGAAAATGTAAAATTATGTGGCTCACATTTGTGGTTTGTATGGGATTCTGTTGGAGAGATGCTGGAGAGAGGACCCCATATTGAAAATGGCCCCCAGCATGGCAGGCTCTCCTGCCGGGGTCCATGGTCACCTGTGCTGCCAGGAGGGATGGGCCTTACAAGTGCGTGTTACAGTGGGGCCATCTCTCTGAGAAGGTAGGGCCCCCTGGGTCAGGCTCGTGAGGTCACAGCCTGGATCCCAGTGCAGGTGGCCTTGGACAGTCCCTGGGAGGCAGCCCCAGGGAGCTGGGGACCAGGCTGGTTCTTTTTTTGGTTTAGGGACAGGAAAGTAATGTCCATGTTCCAATACTGGAGTCGCACCAGGAATGAGATTCAACACCTGGAGAATCTTGGCTTCCTCTGCTTTCTCTGAGGCATGGTCCTATTGCCTGGGAAGCCCGTAGGGTCCCCAACACCTGTTACAATTGGTCTTTCTCTTTATTCCCCCCTCGCATGCACGCACGTGTGAGATTGCAGAAAGGTAAATAATGTGTGTGGAACAGTATTACTGAACTTCATACACCCATCCCCGTTTACTACTTATTAAAATCGGCCATGATACTGAACAAAGGCAGCTTGACTCCGTCCCTGTTGCTCAGCCCTGGGCTGACTGCCTTCTCTCCTGCTGCCATAAACAGCAGTGCTATGACTATCTCTATCTTTTTTCCACTTGAATTATTTTTTTGGAATATTTCCCCCAAAGTGAAATGTGTTGGCTGGAAAGTATATACAGTTTTACAGTTCCTGTGACTTCTTTTCTTCAAATCACGCTCCCAGTGGAAAGCATCACCATGTACATTCTCCAGCACCCCATGGTGCACCCACACCCGGTCTTGTGCAGTCTGTGGTGTGTCCTTGTGTGTGTTTCATGTGTGTGCTCCGTGTACATGTGTTCTGTGTGTGTGCACTTATGCAGTGACTTCCTCTAGACCTGCTAGCTCTGGGTTTGATCATCTGTATTTCTTTTACCATTTAATTTTTATCTAACAGATACTGCTTATATATTATCCTGGTATTGCTTAATTGCAGATGAGAATGAGTAAAGTCCTTCCCTTAAGACTCACACAAATTCAAGAAACAGCCACCATCTCAATATCCTAGAGGAACACTTTTTGGCTCCCTCTGCTTGCCCGCATTTTGTGTACCCACCACAGCCACCCAGAGGCTGCAAGTCAGCTGGCCAGAACCCAGATTCACCACCAGACCCACTGTTATCACAACTGTTATCACATTAATTATAAATTAATGAAGTCATTTATCTCCTCCAATAAACTGAAAGCATATCAGACAGTCCCCGTTCCCTCTGTGGTGTAGATGAATCCTGGCATTTCTTAGTTGCCATAATTTGATTGTTCAGAATTAGATACATTCTGGTTTACATGCAAAAAAGTTTGCAGGAGATGTGGCTGATGTTCTGTTCATGGTTTATTAAAACCTCAGGAAGACCTCAGCACCCTCTCTGGGAAACTCATAAAAGGTCTCCTTGTGGAGCCACATTCTGGCCTGGCAGGTGACCCAGGAAGGCAGGGAGGGAAAAGAGAGAGGATGCCCCTACTTGGCAACCATAAGGCACCTCCCAATAATTAATGAGGGAAAGATCACTTCCTTCCAGACCTGGAGCCCCTTGCATTGCAACACACCCCAGTCATGTTTACTTCCAAGCCTGACATCTCAAAAAAACAGAAAAATAAAAAAGTTCTTTCTAACTAAAAACACACCATCTGCTTGTGAAAAATCTTTGCTCAGCACTTTCATGTCAGCACCCAACGTGGGTTAATAACTAGCACAGAACAGATGGTTTCTTTGTATAATTAGTGGGTCCCCCACCAAGACTTCCTCCTCAGATGCCTCCATGCCCTGCTAGCAGCCCCCTGCTGTTTCCTGGCCACCATGCTACCACTGCCCAGCAAGCCAGTGCCCTGACAGTACCAGGGGCCAGCCCACAGCCAGCCCTCTGCTCAAGCCAGGGACCCATCACCTTCTGCTGGGAACCAGCAATGGGGTCTGGGAGGCTTTCAACACCACCTGGAAAGATGTGCACCAGCAAGTGACCCCAGTCTTGTCACTCCCACTAGCAAAGAAAAACTAATCAACTTAAGATGTCCGTAATCACCCATCAAATCAATAAAGGTCTAAGACACCATCATCCTATTCCTGGTGAGGATGCAGTGAGATTGTACCCCAAACTCTGTGGCAGGGAGAACAAGTTATCTGCAGTCACCATCTAGAATGAAGTTTGACTGAATATAGCAACGAATATTGCATACTTTTAAATCCAGCAATTTCACTTAGAGGAATCTCTCCAAAAGACTATCTATGAGAGCATAAAATAGAAACAGAATGTTAAAACAGAACTGTTCACTGCGACAATGGAAACCACAGCAGGGTAGGGCTCAGTAGGATGGAATATTATACAGCCATGACACATATTTACAAGGACTTTCAAATTACATCACTGATGTTATTTAACGTTAACTGGTAAAAGCAGTTGAAGTGGTCTAAACAGGAAGAATGAAAATATGTTGGAAAGGTGCATACATAGCTAAATGTTTGCAAGAAACAAACATTGCAACATTGTGTGTTAAGAATGATTTCCTGGGTGGTAAAATTTGTAGCAGTTTCATTATCCTCTTCTCAATTATTCTAAGCTTTCATCAATAAACACTGACAAATAAAAGGAAATGAATGTTTTTCAAAACTACTTAAAAACCAAGTTAATGCTGCCTCTGGGGAGGGTCTGGGGAGAGTTCATGCAGGAGGAAGCCTTGCTTTTCCATTTGTACCATCTGGAGGGTTCTAAGTTTGGCACCAGGCTGTTATTATCTATTCAGAAATGAATAAGTAAATAGTTTGCCAAGGACTCACAAAAGTAAGAATACTAAAACCACAGGAGCCAAGAGGAGAGCCTGAGGGGAAAGCCAGGAAAGTGTTTTCATCTGCTGGGGGAGACAGGACTTGAGGTCTAGCCTGTCTCTCAGGCCCAGCACCCATTACAGTCACCCCAGGACCCAGCTAGTACACACTGACTTCACTCAACAAGATCTGCTCTGTCTGACACAAAACTGCTCAGAAGTTGGATCAGGGTTTTTCCCAGGAATGAAGGCAGGCTGGCCGGGGGAGGGACTTCAGTGGACATCAGAACAGGACCTCTGACTAGGACCCCGTGTTCCCTGCGTCTGGGAGAGTTAGACCCAACCCATGAACAATAAATGTGTTTCATGAACCATGAACAATGAACCACCTCTATGAGTTAGGAAAACCATAAAAATGGCCCACCACCCTGTGGAGAATCATCTAAATGAGACCCCTGCTTTCTAGAAATAGCTTTGAAATCAATGTACTGGACTTCAGCCTTTGAGGCACTTTTCCAGCATGGCCAGCAGCTGCTTCTTCAGGGCCTCACTGCCCATGACCAATGTGGTCAGGTCTTCAGTGTCCCTCCACTTCAGGTGCTTGAGGATGGCCATGGCTTCATTACAGAGCTTGTGCTTCTTATCAGGCAGCAGCTCCATTATGATCTGAGGAATCGGCTTGAACTGTCCGCTTATCAACCATGTACCTAAGAGGCCCTCAACAGCCCCCCTAGAAAACAAGGAAGGTTCAATTAATTGGTTCAATGTGTGCTCTTGCTGGGATCACATCCACTGCTGTGATGAGTGAGCACATTCACACACAGGCCAGAATGGGTTTGGCTTTGTGCCCGCTACACCCCTTGGTGTGGGGGGCAAGGGTTTCTGGAGACCTTGTTCGATTTGGCTCAGATAACTGACACCCAACATGCCCTTCCCTAAGCTGTGCACTCACAGATGCAGCACAAAACATCTCCCACTGCACAGCTCTGAGAACTGAAATCTCCAGGGCCACAGGTTTCCTGCTTCCCACAAAACTCTCTCATCTTAAAGGACAGAGCTGAGAAGCCAGTGCATTTGCAAGGAGAATCATCTCAGTGGTGAGGCTGAGTTTTCTTCATAATATGCACTTTGCCCCTGAACTCTGGAAATTTTCAGTGAAGTCCTATGGCTAAAGGACCCTATGGACAGAAAAGGAGACCTTAACTCTGGAAGCAACTGTTTTTTCATGCCAGCCCTCCAGAGTGGTATGATGATAACTATCAAATAGAGCTTACTCAACTATTTCTCTTCCTGTGACCTCAAAAGGGCATTATTTTGAAGTGTAAATGTATGATCAATTTAAGGTGTATGATTTTGCGACTTGAGGCCCCTATGTCAATGGAAAGTTCTTTCTGATCAGGTGGGATGTAGGTTTGCTACGGGAAGGTGCCCTGGGGCAGGAATCTCCAACTCAAGTGCCTTCAGGGGGCAGGCAGTAGATGAAAGGAATGAAGAAGGATGAGTGGGCCTGTGGGTGATGGTGAGCTGGGTCCCTGTCTAAATGGGCAGTGGCACTGTTGTTCAACAGAATGCTAGAAGTCCTAGGCTCAGCAATCAGACAACAAAAAGAAAGAGGAGACATTCAAATTGGCAAAGAAGAAGTCAAACTCTCACTCCTTCAGGTTGACATGATACTTTACGTGGAAAAACCCAAAAGATGGCACCCCCAAAATTGCTAGGACTTATACAGCTGTTCAGCAACATGGCGGGATACAAAATCAATGCACAGAAAGCAGTTGCATTTCTCTACACCAACAATGAGCCTGAAGAAATAGAAGTTAAGGAATCAATCCCATGTACAATTGCACCAAAAATGTAAGACACCTAGGAATAAACCGAGCCGAAGAGGTAAAGGATCTGTACTCTAAAAACTACATAACACTTATGAAAGAAATTGAGGAAGACACAGAAAGATGGAAAAACATCTCACACTCGTGGATTAGAAGAATAAGTATTGTTAAAATGTCTGCACTGCCCAGAGCAATCTACATATTCAATGCAGTTCCTATAAAAATACCATTGGCATTTTTCACAGAGGTGGAACAAACAATCCTAAAATTTGTATGGAACAAGAAAAGACCCTGGATACCCAGAGGAATGCTGCAAAGAATGCCAATGCTAGGGGCATCAGAATGTCTGACTTCAAACTATATTACAAAGCTGGGATCATCAAGGCAGCATGGTACTGGCACAAAAACAAACACATAGACCGATTGAACAGCATAGAGAGCCCAGAAATGAACCCTCAACTCTATGATCAACTAATCCTTGATAAAGCGGGAAAGAATACCAAATGGAAAACATATAGTCTCTTAAATAAATGCTGGGAAAATTGGATACCCACATGTAGAAGAATGAAAATGAAAAATTTTCTTAACACTACCCAAAGGTAAACTCAACAGGGATGAAAGACCTCAATGTGAGACAAGAATCCATCAAAATCTTAGCGAAGAACATAGGCAGGAAACTCTTTGACCTCAACCATGTCAACTTCTTCCTAGACACATCTCCAATGTCAAAGGAAACAAAAGCAGAAATGAAGTATTGGGACTTCACCAATATAAAAAGCTTCTGCACAGCAAAGGAAACCGTCAAAAAACCTAAAAGGCAACCTCCAGAATGGTAGAAAATATTTACAGATGACACTGCAGACAAAGGGCTGATATCCAAGATCTATAAAGAACAAATATAATCCAGTCAAGAAATGGGCAGAAGACATGAGCAGTTATTTCTCAAAAGAAAGCATACAAATGGCCAACAGAAATATGAAGAAATGTTCCACATCACGTGCCATCAGGGAAATAGAAATTGAAACTAAAATGAGATACCACCACCAGTCAGAATGGCTAAAATTAACAAGGCAGGAAACAACAAATGTTCGAGACAATGCGGAGAAAGGGGAAGCCTTCTACACTGTTGGTGGCAAGGCAATCTGTTACAGCCACTCTGGAAAACGGTATGGAGGTTCCCAAAGAAGTTAAAAATAGAGCTACAATATGACCCAGAAATTGCACCACTGGGCTTTATCCCAAAGATACAGATGTAATGAAAAGAAGGAGCACCTGCACCCCTATGTTCAAGTTCATTGTTACCATACGGAATGCAAGATGTATATCCTGAGAAGTCTCATGATTATTAAATATTGATGATCAGATATTAATAGATGGACTTAGGGACTCTCTTTGAAAGAGTGGATTGTGGAAAGGGGAGACATTGACTTTAAAATGGACAAACCTGGCAAAGACCACCTTAATCAGGTGATCAAGGTGGACATGGCCAGGGAGGACTGTGGATGTCACATGTCCCTGAAATGATGCTATGAGACAGGTGCTCCGCCTCTGTCTGTGGTATGCTTCCCTGAGCTCCACAATCCCGGGCTAAGCATGAGAAAGCACCAGGCAGAACCAAACAGAGAAGCATTCTACAAATACCTGCCCGGTACTCCTCAACAGTACCAGATCATGAAAACTAGCCAAGTCTGAGGAACTGTCACAGAGCTGGGGAGACTAAGGACATATGAGGATTAAATGCACTGTGATCTCTTGAGCTGGATTCTGGGAAAGATCTTAAGACAAATGAAAAGATCTTAATGCCCAAACTGGAAAAGTACAAATAAAGTCTGGAGACCAGTTGATAGTGATCCATCAGTGTTAACTTCATACTTTTCACAAGTGCACCGTGGTAGTAATGTTACCGGAACTGTGTGAGGGATGTCTGGGCCTTCTCTGCACAGTCTCAGCAATGTGTCTGTAATTCTACTCCTATTGCAAAGTTGAAGGTTTATCTGAGAGAATAGAGCCCAGGCCAGAGACCCGGTTGTGGGCTGGACCCCACCAACAGGCAGTAAAATTACACCCTCAGGAAGCCAAGTGTGGAGGCCTCTGGAAACACACAGCTCCCCTGGGGCTGAGCCCAAGCCAGCATCAGGCCCAGGAGACTGAACACTGCCCCTGGTCACCCTTCCCCTCTGCTCCAAAAGAAGGGAGGATTTGGGGAGGGAAAACTAGTCATTTAGAAGTTTTACTGAACTTTCCCCACAACAGCCATGAAGCACTCTGTGCCAACAAGACATGCACTCATTTGCACTAAACCAGTATTTGATTTAGAACAACACTTCATGCAAAAAGTCTCCAGAAATATTGACCAGCAAATTACTAACTCTTTGCACAAGAGAAAATTCCTTGGTTTTCTGAATAAAATGATGATCCACCCAAGACTAGTGGCTTCAGGTAGTAAGTCTCCAGGTTCCCTTGGCAGATGTCCTGTTCTCTACCAGCTTCGAGATATGAATCTGAATAAGATATGTGCTCCCACAATGGCATCTGGGAACCGCTGTAGGATAAATGATCCCATAAAGCCCTCCCCTGACCACATTAGTTGGGGGCGGGGCACAAAGATGTAGAATGTTACTGAGGAAGGAGGCAATGGCCACATTTCTTCCCTCACTGGCTGCTCCTTGGATGGTGAGAGGCTGAAGTCAGGACTCACTAATTCATAGGTGAGAAAGGGAAATGTACAGGTGGAGGGTCTGGGGTCACCCACACACTGATTTACTCCCCATGAACCTCTGCATCATGAAATGTCCTTGAATGCCAATCCTGCCACAGAAAGGCAGAACAGGTCAGAAAGCCATACCAGGAGCTGGAAACAGAAGCCAACCTGGGCAGACAGGCAGTCACCTCTCCAGCCTGTGTTCATGGGAGGACTGGAAGATATACTGTGAGCTCTCCCATGTCCCCAGCACAAGCTGACTGGCACAGAGCAGGCATTCAGTGATGTATCTGCTGAGCCCAGTGTGGCAGACCATGCCTTTGCTGCTCCCCTGTGCTGCAGGGTCCATCAGAGGCACCTCACCAGAGGTGTAATCCAGCCCCTCCTCACGTCAGATCCACACAGCAGCCCGCTCTCTGATGCCACCCTGGCCCAAGGGGGAGACCACACCAGAATCCTTCCTACTCCTAAGCCAAAGGAGGCAACCCTTTCTAGCTTCAAGAAATGATGGGGAAAATCAGCCAAACCTCCATTCATAGCCAAAAACTGGCTCTCAAGTAGAAGGAGGTGGCAAAAACGGGGACAGGGATGGCCACCTAGGAGAGTTTGCTGCTTTTTCTGCATTAGACTGTTGGTTTCAGAGTGGGGTGGTCTTCATGAATGAGCTCATGTGAAATGACCAGACAGCATCTGCTCCTAGGAGATGCTCAGCCACTCCCAGCTTCCTCCCCGCTTCCCCTCTGCAGTGACATGTAATGGTGACAGGGGAAGGATACCATCCAAGGGACCCAGGACACCCTGATAACTTCAGAGGCTGGGACATATTCCTGAGGGGAGAGGGCCCTCCAGGTCTGCATGACTCACATGCCATGTACAAGAATGCCCTGAATTTCTCAGACCTTCACACTCAGAAGCCTGTGTTTACTTTTCTTTTTTTTTTCTTCTAAGAAGTTTTATTTTTTAAAATCGTGTTCTGTTAGTCACCATACAATACATCATTAGTTTTTGATGTAGTGTTCCAAGATTCATTGTTTGCATATAACACCCAGTGCTCCATGCACTTCATGCCCTCCTTGATACCCATGACCAGGCTCAACCATCCCCCACTCCCCTCTCCTAAAATCCCCAGTTTGTTTCTCAGAGACCACAGTCTCTCATGGTTCCTCTCCCCCTCTGATGCCCACTGTCTTCACTTTTCTCTTCCTTTTCCTAATGTCCTCCGTGTTCTCCCTTATGTTCCACCAGTAAGTGAAACCATACATTAATTGACTCTTTCTGTTTGACTTATTTCACTCAGCATAATCTACTCCAGTCTCATTCATATTGATGAAAAAGTTGGGAATTCATCCTTTCTAATGGCTGTGTAATATTCTGTTATATATATGGACCCCATCTTCTTTATCCATTTGTCTATTGAAGGGCACTTTGGCTCTTTCCACACTGTGGACACTGCTGCTATGAACATTGGGTTACATATGGCCTTTCTTTTCACTACATCTGTATCTTTGGGGTAAATACCCAGTAGTGCAATTGCAGGGACATAAGGTAGCTCTATTTTTAATTTTTTGAGGAAACTCCACACTGTTTTTCAGAGTGGCTGCATCAATTTGCATTCCCACCAACAGCATAAGAGTGTTCCCCTTTCCCCATATCCTCTCCAACACTTGTTTCCTGCCCTGTTAATTGTTGCCAGTCTAACTGGTGTAAAGTGGCTTCTCAGTGTGGTTTTGATTTGAGTTTCCCTGATGGCTAGTGACATTAAACATTTTTTTCATGTGTCTGCTAGCCATTTCTATGTGTTTTCTTTTAAAATTATTCTTATATATTTATTTAACTGAAAAAAAAAAAAACAGCTAGAGAAGGGACACAGCAGAGGGAGTGGGAGAGGGAGAAGCCACACAAGGAGCAGGGAGCCCAATGTGGGGCTTGATCCCAGGACCCTGGGATCATGACCTGTGAGCCAAAGGCAGATGCTTAAGGATTGATCCACCCAGGTGCCCCTCTATGTGTTTTCAATAGGATGAATTAAGGACACAAAGATCATGTCACAGAAGCAACTGCAACTCAGCAAACATCTCCCACAGGACAGACACTTTTGTGAGGTCTCTGTGGTTTCAAAGTCTGGCTGTCCCTGCAAGGCTTACCAACAGCAGCTCCAGATGGGTCTCTGACCAGATCACCGATTACTCCACCCACAGCTTGCTCCAAGCTGCCCTTCTTTTTCCTCTCCTCAGCGATGCAGCACAGCAGCTTCATGACGTCTTCCACCTTAAGATGTTTCTTGGTGAGCCTCGAAGGAAGCATTTCAAAGGGAGAGTTCTAATGAGCATCAGAGTATTTGCACCCAAATGTCACTCTTGCTAGAGTTTGGAGGACAGCCTCATGCAGAGAACAGGAGCTCTGCTGTATGCGGAATCGACAGCACCCACCAATGTGATGGGTTCCTTGTCACAGAGAAGTCGGGGAGCTGCTACTTAATAAGCACACAGAACCCGCAGAATGGACAAGAGGTCTTCCTTGCCCTCTGCATAACTTCTAATTTATGACAGATTATGGAACAGGCCCAGCCACAAGCTGCATCTGTTCATCACAAGTAAGGCAAACGTACCCTCTCTTGTGTCCTCAGCCTTCTTGCTGGCCCAGGCACCCCCAGGGCACAGAGCCTGGCAGAGGGCAGAACGTCCCAGCCTCGAGTCCTCTGTCATGTGATAGGGCAACAGAGCTCATGCCAAGCCTGAGAAGGGGAAAGTACTGAGATCTGTGACCACCCTGGCCTGTGCCCACACCTGTCCCATGACCCTGAACGGAGCATCAGATTCCTCACCTGTAAAGGGAGATAATCCACCTATAAGCTGGATTCTAGAAAAGTCTGAGGGGAATGGATGCAAAGCACCTGTTGTGAGTCTGGAACACACAGCCCCGAGACCTGATGGCTCTAAATGAGTGTTCTGTTACTGATACACACCACTGGCTTTTCTGTAAGCAACTGCTCCTAACCCCCATCCAGTTCTGCATTGGGGATAATAAAGGTAGGGACAGGATGGCCCTAAGGATGACCAGTAAGATGGAACAATCAGAGAATAAAATAAACCAAAGAATTCCAGAGCTTTGCATGTGTTTGGATAGACAGACAGATGGACTTTTGGAACAATGACCTTCGAACAATTCTCTGTGTTCAGGAAACTGTTATCCACATTGATGGGAAACTGGCAGGCAAACAGGGCAAAGGCAGGGTGGGCTCTGCCCCAGGGTCAGTGGGCATGGAGAGCCACAACACTGACGGGACACCTGACAGGACCCGGAAGCCAAGTCAAGTGGCCATGAGGTGGTGGTTCTCCTCTTGGCTTCAACTGGACCCAAGCCTGGAAGGGCGCTTTCTTTCCTTCACTCCCCTTTTCATGCAAGCAGTCCCTAAAGGATCTTGACACAGTTTAGGGCAGACCCTGTTGTTCAAGAATTCTTGGTTACATCTCTTTTTGACCCAGGACAATCCAGAATCAGACACTCCTGTAGAAATCATCCTCTCAATCCTGTGGGAGAATTTTGAGCACCTAGAACAAGTCTCTAGGTCTACTGGATCACCACAGTCGGGGTTCAGAACCCCTCTGCCATTACAGAAGAGATAATTAGTGTCCTGGGCTCTGGCCCCTTCTGAATCCACGATTCTCCATAAGTGCACCTCACTTTGGACAGCAAGACTCCAAGAGACCATGACCCAGACATCTGACTTGGCTCCTTAATCCTTGAGTTCAGAAAGTGCAAACAAGAACCCCCCAAAAGTGTCTGTTTGACCATGTGGGGTGTAGAGGCAATGAAGGGGCAGGCTCAACAGGGGTGCTCAAGGGACTGGAGGAGAAGTCAGGAGTGCCTGCCCCTGTACTGGCACCATGTGTCCTGGACCTGCCAGCACACCTCTGAGCTTCCTGCCACTTTGCTCACTATTGGCTGCCCCTTGCAGGGAATGGAATATCTGTCCATTATCCTGGGAATCAGGGAGATGAAGCTCGGATATGGGAAGGCCCCTCTGGGGGCTGAAGTGAGCTTCCCATTCCAGGCATATGAAGATCCCAAGCATGGTCTTTAAGGCTGGCTCCCTGGCCAGGGCACTCTGCCCAGACACCGCTCCTAAAACAGGGTTTCTGCACAATTATTGACCTGAACTCTGGAAACACTTTCTGCAGGGCAAGAAAATGTGTGGAAAGGAAGCAGGAAATAGCCATTTCACATTCTAGTCCATCAAAGAACCTAGCTTCCCACCTGCTCTGAATGACTTCATACAAACCCAGAGGGGCTAATAAAGCATCATCATGCAAAGACTACTTGCTTCCAACCTCCTCTCAGCCCAGGCAGACCATCCCAAGGCAGGAGCCCAGGGCTCTGAGGACCTGGAGGGCCAGCAGGTGTCCTGGTGTGTGTGTGGGAGGGCATGAGAGGATGTGGCTCACCTCTGGTTGGGTTCAACAGCTTCACACCACAGCAAGACGTAGCACTGTGCCTGCCTCAATGCAAGACAGAGCTGGTTTGATTTCCGTGTGAGAATCATTTTAGACTTTAGAGCATCAATAGACTCTTGTGGAAGAAAGTTTTGTCACCCCATCTCCTGAGTCCTTGCTGGAAAGCCCACCCTCCTGACTTCTCAGGGATTGCCAGATTGAGGAAGGCAGCCAGTCCTGCTTCCCCTCCCACTCCAAGCTTGCCTTTGTCCATGAGCAACAAGGAAGCCAGTAAGAAGGGATGAGGGAGGAAGAGTACTCTGATGGGGACAGAGCTCAGAGGGTGGAAATGGGGTCTCCCCTCCCCATTTCACCCCTGTTTCAGAATCAGATTTTTCTACAACACGGATTCTGGTCACATAAAGCCCATCTGCCAGCCACAGGGAAGGCAAATGCCAACATGAAGCCCTGGTTTCTTGCAAGCACAAAGCTGATCTGCTGATGACAAAGCTGAGGTCGGGGAACCCCTTGGGAGAGGGCAGAGGTGTGTGTGGTGGTCTTGCAGGCAGTCCTTCAGAGGGAGTATGGAGAAGATTCCCTTCCCACCAGCATCCGGACACACACACACACACACACAGGCTGGCCTTGAACCATCTGAAATATGAAAAAGGCTCTGGGGCCTTTCTATGAACCAGCCCACATAATCCTGACACTGTCCTCCCACCTAGGCATGGTTGCCACTGCTGTATTACAGATAGCTGCAAGAGGCTGGTCTGCCCAAGGCCACCCAGGTAGGGAGTATCAGGGTCCGCACTCTAACCTGGCTCCACCTGGCTCAAAGCCCTTGCTGGGCCTCTTTCACACAAAGTCTTTTTGTTTCATTTTCTTCATTTCCTCCTTTGAATGGGAAAGTACTTTGGGAGTATATATGCCATATATACACACATATATATACACCATAATATTCAATGCATAAATATGCACACACATTGCTGAATTCCTGTATCAGTTCTAGCAATTTTGGAGTAGAGTCTTTTGGGTTTTCTTTTTTTTTTCTTTTTAAAGTTTTAAATAAACATATAATGTGTTTTTATCCCCAGGTGTACAGGTCTGTGACTTGCCGGGTTTACACATTTCACAGCACTCATCATAGCACATACCCTCCCCAACGTCCATATCCCCACCACCCTCTCCTGTCCCCATTCCCCCCAGCAACCCTCAGTCTATTTTTTGAGAATGAACCTTTTATGGTTTGTCTCCCTCCCGATCCCATCTTCTTTCATTTTTCCTTTTCCTACCCCCCAAACCCCCCATGTTGCATCTCCACTTCCTCATATCAGGGAGATCATATGATAGTTGTCTTTCTCCGACTGAGTCACTTTGGTGAGCATAATACCCTCTAGTTCCATCCACGTCATCGCAAAGGGCAAGATTTCATTTCTTTTGATGGCTGCATAGTATTCCATTGTATATACTTGTATATACATACCGCATCTTCTTTATCCATTCATCTGTTGATGGACATCTAGGTTCTTTCCATAGTTTCGCTATTGTGGACATTGCTGCTATAAACATTCAGGTGCACATGCCCCTTCAGAGCACCATGTTTGTATCTTTAGGGTATATACCCAGGAAAGGCAACAGAAGCAAGGACAAAAATGAATTGGGATTTCATCAAGATCAAAAGCTTTTGCACAGCAAGGGAAACAGTTAACAAAACCAAAAACAACTGACAGAATGAGAGAAGATATTTGCAAACGACATATCAGATAAAGGGCTAGTATCCAAAATCTATAAAGAGCTTAGCAAACTCAACACCCAAAGAACAAATAATCCAATCAAGAAATGGGCAGAGGACATGAACAGACATTTCTGCAAAGAAGACATCCAGATGGCCAACAGACACATGAAAAAATGCTCCACATCACTTGGCATCAGGGAAATACAAATCAAAACCACAATGAGATACCACCTCACACCAGTCAGAAATGAAAGATGCTGGTGAGGATGCAGAGAAAGGGGAACCCTCCTACACTGCTGATGGGAATGCAAGCTGGTGCAACCACTCTGGAAAACAGTGTGGAGGTTCCCCCCAAAACTGAAAATAGAGCTACCCTATGACCCAGCGATTGCACTACTGGGTATATATTGTTGTTTGGGTTTTCTACATACACATGATATATCTGTGAAGAGTGAGAGTTTGACCTCTTTGCTTATTTGGATGCATTTTATTGCTTTTTGTTATCTGATTGCTGAGGATAGAATTTTTGGTACTAAGTTGAACAACAGTAGTGATGCTGAACATCTTTGTAGTATTCTTTTTTTCCACTATTTTTAAAAATTTTTTATTGTGTTATGTTAGTCACCATACATCATTGGTTTTTGATGTAGTGTTCTAAGATTCATTGTTTACGTATAATACCCAGTGTTCCCTGCAATTCGTGCCTTCCTTAATACCCACCACCAGGCTCATCCATTCCCCACACCACCTCCCCTCTAAAATGCTCAGTTTGTTTCTCGGAGTTCACAATCTCTCATGGTTCATCTTCCCTCCAATACCCACCCCCCTTCACTTTTCCTTTCCTTCTCCTAATGTCCTCCGTGTTCTTCCTTATGTTCCACAAGTAAGTGAAACCATATGATAATTGACTTTTCCTGCTTGACTTATTTCACTCAGTAGGATCTCCTCCAGTCCCATCCATATTGATGCAAAAGTTGGGTATTCATCCTTTCTGGAGGCTGAGTAATATTGCGTTGTATATATGGACCACGTCTTCTTATCCATTCATCTTTTAAGGGCATCTCAGCTCCTTCCACAGTTTGGCTATTGTGGACATTGATTCTATGAACACTGGGATGGGGTTAAAACCCAGTAGTGCAATTTCAGGATCATAGGGTAGCTTTAATTTTTTCTGGAATCTCCACACTGTTTTCCAAAGTGGCTGCACCAACTTGCATTTCCACCAACAGTGTAAGAGGGTTCCCCTTTCCCCACATCCTCTCCAATATTCATTGTTTCCTGCCTTGTTAATTTTTGCCATTCTAACTGGTGTATGGTGGTATCTCAATGTTGTTTTGATTTTAACTTCCCTTTTGGCTAATGATGATGAACATTTTTTCACATGTCTGCTAGCCATTTGTATATGTTCATTGGAGAAGTGTCTGTTCATGTCTTCTTCCCATTTTTTGACTTGATTATCTGTCTTTTCGGTGCTGTGCAATAGTTCAGATCTTGGATATCAGCTCTTTGTCTGTAGTGCCATTTGCAAATATTTTCTCTCTTTCTGTGACTGCCTCTTTGTTTTGTTGACTGTTTCCTTTGTTGTGCAGAAGCTTTTGATCTTGATGAAGTCCCAAAAGTTCATTTTTGCTTTTGATTCCCTTGCCTTTGGAAATGTGCCTTGAAAGGAGCTGTTGTGGCCAGTGTCAAAGAGATTACTGACTATGTTCTTCTCTAGGATTTTGATGGATTCCTGTCTAATATTGAGGTCTTTCATCCATTGTGAGTTTCTCTTTGTGTATGGTGTAAGGGAATGGTCGAGATTCATTCTTCTCTATGTAGCTGTCCAATTTTCCCTGCACCATTTATGGAAGAGACTGCCTTTTTTCCATTTGATAATTTTTGCTTCCTTAATTGAAGATTATTTGACCACAGAGTTGAAGGTCCATATCTAGGCCCTTTACTCTGTTCCATTGGTCTATGCGTCTGTTTTTGCACCAGTACCATGCTGTCTTGTTTATCGTAGCTTTGTAATAATGCTTGAAATCAGGCAATGTGATGCCCCCAGCTTTGTTTTTCTTTTTCAACATTTCCTTGGTGATTTGGGGTCTTTTCTGGTTCCATACACATTTTAGGATTGTTTGTTCCAGCACTTAGAAAAATGTCATTGGTATTTTGATTGGGATGGCATTGAAAGTATAGATTGCCCTGGGCAACATAGACTTTTTAACAATGTTTATTCTTCTGATCCATGAGCATGGAATGTTTGTCCATCTTTTTGTGTCTTCTTCCATTTCTTTCATGAGTGTTCTATAGTTCCTCGAGTATAAATTCTTTACCTCTTTGGTTAGGTTTATTCCTAGGTATCTAAGGGATTTTGGTGCTTTAGTAGATGGAATCCATTCCCTAATTTCTCTTTCTACAGTTACATTGTTAGTGAATGGGAAAGCAACTGATTTCTGTGCATTGATTTTGTGTCCTGCCACATTACTGAATTGCTGTATGAGTTCTAGTAATCGGGGGGTGGAGTCTTTTGGGTTTTCCACATCAATATCATGTCATCTGTGAAGAGAGAGAGTTGGACTTCTTCCTTGCCAATTTGAAACCTTTTATTTCT
Organism: Eira barbara; assembly: GCA_020311275.1. NCBI lineage: Eukaryota > Metazoa > Chordata > Mammalia > Carnivora > Mustelidae > Eira > Eira barbara. The sequence goes on along the minus strand of JAHRIG010000082.1, from coordinate 148,832 downwards.
TTTTGTTTTCTGATTGCTGTTTTAGGACTTCTAGTACTATCATAAACAACAGTGGTGAGAGTGGACATCCTTGTAGTGTTCCTGATCCTATGGAAAAGGCTTATATATTAATAAAAGTAGAAAGAGATAGGGAGACAAGTTGGCGGGGAAGTAGGAGGAGGCGCGGTTTCAACCTGTACCCTAAAGTGAGCTGATTACCTACCAAAGAACTCCGATCACCCATGAAATCAGCCTGAGATCAGAATTATACACGTTTGGATCTCTACAGGGGCGGAAGACGCCAGTGGGCAGGTAAAGTGCAGTGGGAACCTCTGACTGATATCGGAAGATAAACAAAAGGGGGAGGGAGCCACCAGAGGCGACCGATTGGAAAGGAATACCCCAATAGGAGAGTGCCCTGCGTCTGGGGACCAGCATTAACTTGGAGTCTGGTTGAAAGCACTCAAAAACAGCAAAAGATGGCGGGGGGAAATTGTGGGAATCGGGGCGGCTAGGGACAGGGGCTTAGTCCCAGGACCCAGGACAGCCTCCCCTAGTGCTGAGCCAGAGAGAGTGCGGTGGAGAAACCAGAACTTGGTCTCTGAGCCACCAGCGCGCCCAAGAACGTGTGGAGTCTGGCTCCCGTGAGGGGCTGGGAGCTGCGCCAGATGGCAGAACACACAGGAACTACCAGCCTGAGATGCGCGCACCTCACACCCTCCCCTGAGAGAGGTGCACGAAGGCCCAGCCTGGTGCTCTGGGTCCCGTGCCATGCTAGAGCTGGAGAGGCCCGTGCCCCACACCCTCCCCTGGGAGAGGTGCGTGCAAGCCCGGCACTCTTAGACCTGGAAAGACCAGGCACCCGCAGCCCCTACCAGCGGGAAAATCTCAGTGTGCGATTGCTGCTTGGAACCTCTCTGGCGGTCTGGAGCTGCCCAGACAGCTGCCGCTGCCGTAGTTTTGCATCCAAGCAGGAGATTCTGCGTCCCCAGGGACCGCAACTAGGAACCTGCTCTGCCAGCAGCCAAGGGGCTGCAGCACCCGCAGGGGAGCAGACTGAGGCTTCTCTCTGAGAGGGAGGTCGGGGTGCAGTTTGCTCTCCTCTAAACCTCCAAAAACTATCAAAAGCTGTCAAGGCGAGAGAAAAGAAGTGAACAAACATAAAAACCTCCAGAGAACAAAAGCCTGAAAAAACCGGTTTCCTCAGAGCCCACCCCCTTGAGGGGGGCGGGAGGATTTAACTCAGGGAACATCATTGACTGAAAACCCACGTGGCAGCCCCCTCCCCCAAAAACAAACCAGGGAAGGAAAAAAAGAAGACTACAAGAGAACAACCACCACTATTTCATAGATACAACTTTTATTTTTAACTCATTCCCACTACTCTGGTTCATTTTTTTTCTTTTTTTATATAGATAATTTTTTAACCTATTTACCATCACAGTGAGATGTCCAGTACATCAAATTCCAAAATAAACTTCTAACCTGAACTTTTTGATACATACACCTGTGTTTTCTTTTGCTTTTCTATTTTTTTTAATTTTTTAAAAAAATTAGTTTAGTTTAGTCCAGTTTATTCCTTTTTAATTTTTATTATCTAATATTCATATAGAGTTAAACTTCAAGGTAACCCCCTTTCTCCAACCAATGCTACCCCTATAGGTAAACCAATTTTTAATACCCTTTTATCTTAGGAAAGTTGAGTCCTTTAACAAAAATATCAAAATACATCCAGGAAGAATCACAATAACCTTCCTCACCCACACTGAGAATCTATAACCACGTTCCCAACTTTTTCTTCCACCAGTGTTTCTGTGTATTTGTGTTTGTCCTGATAGTATATAAATCTTATACTTGGGGTTCTTTTTGACGAGGTTCTTACTTTTTTTGCATATATATATATATATATATATATATATATATATATTCTCTTGTCATATATTTTTACCAGTTTTTTTGTTTGTCTGTTTTGCTTTGTATACTTCATAAATCTTACCTTGGGGCCCATTTGGGCTGAACCTTCTCTTTTATCTTCCCTTTCTTTCCTGTCTCTCTCTCGCATTTTTTTCTTTTTCTTTTCTTTTTTCTCTTGTTTTGGTGGGGAATCCTGAGTGCTCAGAAGCGTTCCAGGGTGCACCTTGACTGCACCACGGTTGATACATCCAGCTACAACTGTTCAGTCATCTCTCAGCAATATGACTAGGAGGAGGAATCCCCAACAGAAGAAAAATACAGAGGATGGGCCTTCTGCAACAGAGCTAACGGCTATCAACATAGACAATATGTCAGAAAGAGAATTCAGGGTAACAATTATTCAGGAAATAGCTAGGTTGGAGAAAGCCATGGATGACCAAACGGAATTGATTAAGGCAGAATTGAAAGCCACCAGGGATGATGTTCACAATGTTAGGGCAGAGCTGAAGGCCACCAGGGATGAGGTTCACAATGCTCTCAAGGAGTTCCAATCTAATCTAAATTCTCTAAAAGCTAGGGTAACTGAGACAGAAGATAGAATTAGTGATCTGGAGGACAAACAGATAGAGAGAAAGGATCAGGAGTTAGCCTGGAACAAACAGCTTAGAAGCCACGAAAACAGAATCAGGGAAATAAATGATGCTATGAAACGTTCCAAAGTCAGAATTATTGGAATCCCTGAAGGGGAGGAGAAAGAAAGTAGTCTAGAAGATATAGTGGAACAAGTTCTTCATGAAAATTTTCCCAATCTCGCAAATGGAACCAACATTCACGTACTAGAGGCAGAACGGTCTCCCCCCAAGGTTATAAATTCCAAAAAAACATCCAGGCACCTGATAGTAAAATTGAGAAGTCATAACTGTAGATATAATCTCTCGAAAGCCGCTAGGACAAAGAAGCTCCTTACGTACAAAGGAAAGCCCATCAGAATAACGTCAGACCTGTCCACAGAGACCTGGCAAGCCAGAAAGAGCTGGCAAGATATATTCAGGGCACTAAATGAGAAGAACATGCAGCCAAGAATACTTTATCCAGCAAGACTGATATTCAAAATGGATGGAGAGATAAAGAGTTTCCAAGACAGGCAAGGCTTAAAAGACTGCAACCACCAAGCCAATGCTGCATGAAATATTAAGGGGGGTTCTATAAAAGAGGAAAAATCCTAAGAATAGCATTGAACAGAAATATAGAGACAATTGACAGAAAGACTTCAAAGATAACACAATGTCAATAAAAACGTATCTCTCAATAATCACTCTCAATGTGAATGGCCTAAATGCGCCCATAAAACGACATAGGGTTGCAGATTGGATAAAACGACAGGACCCATTCATACGATGTCTACAAGAGACCCATTTTGAACCTAAATATACACTCAGATTGAAAGTGAAGGGATGGAGAAACATCTTTCATGCCAATGGGCCTCAAAAGAAGGCCAGGGTAGTGATTCTCATATCAGATAAATTAGATTTCAAACTAAAGACTGTAGTCAGAGATAAAGAAGGAAACTACATCATTCTTAAAGGGACTATCCACCAAGATGATCTAACAATTGTAAATATCTACGCCCCCAATAGGGGAGCAGCCAATTACATAAGAAAACAATTAATCAAGATAAAGAGTCATATTGATATGAATACATTAATAGGAGGAGATCTTAACAAGCCTCTCTCAGAAATAGACAGATCATTGAAGCAGAAAATCAATAAAGAAACGAGAGCATTGAATGACACATTGGACCAGATGGACCTCATAGATATATACAGAACACTCGACCCTAAAACAACAGAATACTCATTCTTCTCAAGTGCACATGGAACCTTCTCCAGAATAGATCACATACAGGGTCACAAATCAGGGCTCAACCGATACCAAAAGACTGAGATTATTCCCTGCATATTCTCAGATCACAATGCTTTGAAACTGGAGCTCAATCATAAGGAAAAGTTCAGAAGGAACACAAACACCTGGAAGCTAAAGACCACCTTGCTTAAGAATGCTTGGATCAACCAGGAGATCAAAGAAGAACTTAATTCATGGAAACCAATGAGAATGAAGACTCTTCGGTCCAAAACCTATGGGATACAGAAAAGGCGGTCCTAAGGGGGAAATCCATAGCCATCCAAGGCTCCCTCAAAAAAATTGAAAAATCCAGAATACACCAGCTGTCTCTACACCTTAAAGAACTGGAGAATCAACAACGAATCAAACCAACTCCACATGTAAGAAGGGAAATAATCAAGATTAGAGCAGAGATCAATGAGGTAGAAACTAGAGATACAGTAGAACGTATCAATGAAACTAGAAGCTGTTTTTTTTTGAAAGAATCAATAAGATCGATAAACCATTGGCCACACTAATCCAAAAGAAGAGAGAGAAAGCCCAAATTAATAAAATTATGAATGAAAAGGGAGAGATCACAACTAACACCAAGGAAGTAGAAACAATCATCAGAAGTTATTATCAACAGTTATATGCCAATAAGCTAAGCAACCTAGATGAAATGGATGCATTCCGGGAAAACTATAAACTCCCAAAATTGAACCAGGAAGAAATTGACAACCGGAATAGACTGATATCTAGTAACGAGATTGAAGCAGTGATCAAAAGCCTCCCAAAAAACAAGAGCCTGGGACCTGATGGATTCCCTGGGGAATTCTACCAAACTTTCAAAGAAGAAATAACCCCTATTCTCCTGAAGGTGTTTCAAAAAATTGAAGCAGAAGGAAAACATCCAGACTCTTTTTATGAAGCCAGCATTACCCTGATCCCCAAACCAGGCAAAGACCCTATCAAAAAGGAGAATTTCAGACCAATATCCCTGATGAATATGGATGCTAAGATTCTCAACAAGATCCTAGCAAACAGGATCCAACAGCACATTAAAAAGATTATCCACCATGACCTGGTGGGATTCATCCCTGGGTTACAACGATGGTTCGACATTCGCAAATCAATCAGTGTGATAAAACAAATCAATAAGAGAAGAGAGAAGAACCACACGGTCCTCTCAATTGATGCAGAAAAAGCATTTGACAAAATCCAGCATCCGTTCCTGATTAAAACACTTCAAAGTATAGGGATAGAGGAAACATTCCTGAACGTCATAAAATCTATCTATGAAAGATCTTCAGCAAGTATCATCCTCAATGGGAAAAAGCTTGCAGCCTTCCCGTTGAGATCAGGAACACGACAAGGATGCCCACTCTCACCACTCTTGTTCAACATAGTATTAGAAATCCTAGCAACAGCAATCAGACAACAAAGAGAAATAACAGGTATCCAAATTGGCAAGGAAGAAGTCAAACTCTCTCTCTTCACAGATGACATGATTCTTTATATGGAAAACCCAAAAGACTCCACCCCCAAACTTCTAGAACTCATACAGCAATTCAGTAACGTGGCAGGATACAAAGTCAATGCACAGAAATCAGTGGCTCTCTTATACACTAACAATGAAAATACAGAAAGGCAAATTAGAGAATCAATTCCATTTACTATAGCACCAAGAACCATAAGATACCTCGGAATAAACCTAACCAAAGAGGTAAAGGATCTGTACTCGAGGAACTACAGAACACTCATGAAAGAAATTGAAGGAGACACAAAAAGATGGAAGACCATTCCATGCTCTTGGATCGGAAGAATAAACATTGTGAAAATGTCTATACTGCCTGGAACAATCTATACTTTTCATGCCATTCCGATCAAAATTCCACCAGTATTTTTCAAAGAGCTGGAGCAAATAATGCTAAAATTTGTATGGAATCAGAAGAGACCCCAAATTGCTAAGGAAATGTTGAAAAACAAAAATAAAACTGGCGGCATCACGTTACCTGATTTCAAGCTTTACTACAAAGCTGTGATCACCAAGACAGCGTGGTACTGGCATAAAAACAGACACATAGACCAGTGGAACAGAGTAGAGAGCCCAGATATGGACCCTCAACTCTATGGTCAAATAATCTTTGACAAAACAGGAAAAAATATCCAGTGGAAAAAAAATGGTCTCTTCAATAAATGGTGCTGGGAAAACTGGACAGCTATATGTAGAAGAATGAAACTCGACCATTCTCTTACACCATACACAAAGACAAACTCGAAATGGATAAAAGACCTCAATGTGAGACAGGAATCCATCAGAATCCTCGAAGAGAACATAGGTAGTAACTTCTTTGAGGTCAGCCACAGCAACTTCTTTCAAGATATGTCTCCAAAGGCAATGGAAACAAAAGCGAAAATGAACTTTTGGGATTTCATCAAGATCAAAAGCTTCTGCACAGCGAAAAAAACAGTCAACAAAACAAAGAGGCAACCCACAGAATGGGAGAAGATATTTGCAAATGACAGTACAGACAAAAGGTTGATATCCAGGATCTATAAAGAACTCCTCAAACTCAACACACACAAAACAGACAATCATATTAAAAAATGGGCAGAAGATATGAACAGACACTTCTCCAATGAAGATATACAAATGGCTATCAGACACATGAAAAAATGCTCATCATCACTAGCCATCAGGGAGTTTGAAATTAAAACCACAGTGAGATACCACCTTACGCCAGTTAGAATGGCCCAAATTAGCAAGACAGGAAACAACGTGTGTTGGAGAGGATGTGGAGAAAGGGGAACCCTCATACTGTTAGTGGGAATGCAAGTTGGTGCAGCCACTTTGGAGAACAGTGTGGATATTCCTCAAGAAATTAAAAATTCAGCTTCCCCATGACCCTGCAATTGCCCTACTGGGTATTTACCCCAAAGATACAGATGTAGTGAAAAGAAGGGCCATCTGTACCCCAATGTTTATAGCAGCAATGGCCACGGTCGCCAAACTGTGGAAAGAACCAAGATGCCCTTCAACGGATGAATGGGTAAGGAAGATGTGGTCCATATACACCATGGAGTATTATGCCTCCATCAGAAAGGATGAATACCCAACTTTTGTAGCAACATGGATGGGACTGGAAGAGATTATGCTGAGTGAAATAAGTCAAGCAGAGAGAGTCAAGTATCATATAGTTTCACTTATTTGTGGAGCATAACAAACAATACGGAGGACAAGGGGAGATGGAGAGGAGAAGGGAGTTGAGGGAAATTAGAAGGGGAGGTGAACCATGAAAGACTATGGACTCTGAAAAACAACCTGAGGGTTTCAAAGGGGTGGGGGTTGGGTGGTTGGGAGAACCCGGTGGTGGATACTAGGGAGGGCACGGATTGCATGGAGCACTGGGTGTGGTGAGAAAACAATGAATACTGTTACGCCGAGAAGGAATATATCATTAAAAATTTTTTTAAAAAAAGTAGAAAGAAAGAAGGAAAAGAAAAGGCTCTCATCTTTTCCCCATTGAGAATGATATTCACTGTAGGCTTTTCATAGATGGTTTTTATGAAATTGTGAAATGTTCCCTAAGTCCCTACAATCTGGAGAGTTTTAATCTTGAAGGGATGCTGTGTTTTGGGGCTCCTTGGTGGATCATTCATTATGTGTCTGCCTTCTGCTCAGGTCATGATCTCTGGGTCTGGATTCAAGCCCCATTTTGGGCTCACTGCTGAGCGGGAGACCTGCTTCCCCCTCTCCCACTCTCCCTGCTTGTGTTCCTTCTCTCACTGTGTCTCTCTCTCAAATAAGTAAATAAATAAATTAATTAAATATTTGAAAAAAAAAGAATGCTGTGTTTTGTCAAATGCTTTTTCTGCATCAATTGAGAGAATATTTTGGTTCTTGTCTCTTCTCGTATTAATGTGTGTGTGTGTGTGTGTGTGTGTGTGTGTGTGTTTGTATCCCACAGCCCTGACAAGGACCAAACCTCCTGCAGCAGCAAGCAGCAACAAGATGCAGTGGAAGCAAGGACACACCTGCCCCCACCCCTGCCTCCACCACAGAGGGTGAGAAGCCCAGAGCCAAGCAGGCAGACAACCCAGCTGGCTACAGACAGGACCTGCCAAAAGTGAGCGCTGCTTAGAGCACCCTGGGTGCAGAACAGCAGGAAGAGCTTCCTCAGTGTAGTGAGCCTGCATGGACCCCCACCCTGCTCGGAGGCCGTTTGGCCTCTGCTGCCATGGACAGGCCTCGGATCCCCCTAGTCCACCAGGAGGCCAGGACAGTACCACGTGCCAATGACCGAGCCAATGAATTCACACTTCCCAGGGTTATTTTCTCTTGCTACACAAGCAAGGGCATCAAGCCCTAATTCCTCTCCTGGGTTCCATCCTGGTCTCTGCTCTAGGATCACTTAGCAGCCCCTGCTGCAGAGCCCAGGCCAGGTCTGTGTGGCCCATGCCCCACCAACAATCTGGCAAGGAAGCCACCGACTCTGGCTGTCTACACTTCCTTCTCCCCTCCGCAGCTCCCAGAAGTTTCCATACAAACAGATGTAGGTAATCAAAGACTTCCCAGCCCCAACTGCTCTGCTCCTGAAGGCTTCTACAGAGCCTGCTCCCTCTGCTGGGCCTAGGGGCTCCAAAAGGCTCTTAAACCAGCCCTCAAATCTCTCCCCAGGAAGGAAGACTCCTCTTTGCCCACAGATCCACAGTCATTTGTCGAGTATTTTATGGTCAGTAATAATAGTAATAACACCTTCAGTGTCCCTGGGGCCTTTTCCAAGGAGGCTCAGAGCACATGGTGTGGGGCCCCCATGGCATTGAGCTGCTGTTGCTTTCCCAGTGTTTGGGTGGAAAGGACGGGTCACCCTAAGTGCTGTGTCCCCCAGAGGCTAAATGTTCCAGGAGAAAGGTGGGTGTTCTACCCTTCCTTGTGCAGGCTTACTCCTTAAGTGGTGTGCCTTCATCAAGGGCAAGGATGTGCTGCTCAGCCTGGAGCCTGAAGTTCAGGAAAGGTGTGGAAGTGGACCTGGGACCTCGGGTGTGATGCTGATTGGACCCCAGGACGTTAGACAATCTTACAGCTCCAAAGCCTGGGCCCAATCCCCAGGTGGTACATGTTTTACATATTTTAGGATGGGCTGGAGTTGGTTACTATCAGCTGCCACCAAACCTCGGCCTAGCATGCCCCATGCTCCATCACACCTGATGAAGACCAGAGCTAGTGTGTGGGGAGCACCTGCTACGTCCCAGATACCTGCTGAGTTACTTCAATTAGCCCTCACAGAAGCCCTAGCAGTAGCCCCACTTTACTAATGAGGATACTGAGGCACAGAAAGTTCAAGAAACCCACCCAAAGTCACACAGCGAGCACCTCAGGCGATCTATCCCCAGAGCCTGCATTCTAGATGAGCATGCTGGTCTGACTCAAGAGCACAGTGGCTTCTGGCATCTTGTGGACAGAAGTAGGACAGAGGCTAGGGTATGTGGATAAGGTGACTTCCCCATATTACACTCCTCTACTGTGGGACTATGAGGGCCTTGACACAATCATTGTCCCCAGTGAGGCAGGGGTATGTCATGTTTCCAGGGCGGGCTCCCTAGGCAGGGTGTGTGTGTGATGCCCAGAAGCCACTCTGGCCAGGCCCTCAGTATGGCTGGGGGTTCTGGGGAAGGGTCTGTAAGGTCATTAGTAGAAAGAACCAGAATAGACAGGGCTACTGCTTCGGGCAGGGGGTGGGAGAAGCAGGGACTGCTGGTGTGGTCTCCAGAGCTCTGTCAGAAGCTACTGTCAAGTCTGAAGGGAAGAGGACAGTGAGCATAAGGGACATCCACAACTTCAGCCACAGCACCTCCTTCTTGGTCTGGCTTACCTCTGGGACTCCCACAAGGAGTCTCATTTGGGCAAAGACCTTTCCTCAGCTGACAGGAGGTTTAGTCTGAAAGTGCCAATGGCATCCCTTCCACCACATGGGGACCTTCTACCTCAGAATGAAGTCAGCACAGATGAAAGTAGAGACAAAGCAAAAAAGATTCCTGTCAATATTGTTTAAGGCCCTGTATCCAGCTATGACTGAAATCCCTAGACTTTTTGACAGCAAGGGCCAGTAATTTGTTGATACTCTTTCAAGTTTCACTTGAGCCTGTTGACTCAGGTTTCCTTCATTTTAATTTGAATGAATCTGGACAAATATGGGTCCACACTAGAATACGCCCCCTGCTTTCCCCTGCCTTCAGGAGTCTTCAGCCATCACACTGGAGTGAACAGCCTTAGCTATTTTGGAAGGACTGTTCTTCCTTGTGTTCCATCAGGAGAAGAAGTGGCAGCTGGCACAGAGCCACTTACACACTCTGAGGCCTTGGGAGCTGGGGTGAAGGACCAGGAGTGTGGTGACACCAAGAGACTCCCTCTCCTACCATGGCACCTCTGCTGACTGTTCTCTACATGGCAGCCTGAGGAAGCTTCTAGCAACAACCAGTCACGTCTCTCCCTCACTCAAAACTATCCAGTTCTCATGCACATCAATTGTCCCCAACCCAGTGCAGCCTCTCCACTTGCACTTCCTTCCTGGGCTCCAGACTTCCTGGCCTATTCTTTCATTGGAACAAACCTGGCTTGCTCGACCTCCAAGCCTCACACTCACAGTGTCTTAGCACAGTGGGAAGGCCACTCAGCTGTCACGTCTGGTTCCTCCTCTCTGTGTGGCTTAGCCCCATGGTCATCTACCCCCGCCAGGGCCTTCTCTGATGAGCCCCCACCAGTCACTCTGCCTTCCTTTGTAGCTAAGATGGATGTTTGTCTTAGTCCTTGTTGATTGGCTGCATCTCTCCACTGGAACTCAGCATTGCTGTGACCACATAGCTTGGAAGAGGGCCCCACCCCTTGGGCACTCAGTAAACTCTTGTCAAATGAAGGAATGAATGATGAACACATCCTCCAATGCCTTGCCAACTACCTCCCTCTCTCCTGGTTACCTTCATCTCATCTTCACCCCACACATCCAGAGCAGCCCATCCTCATTATCCATCCTCATTCCAGAGCAGTCCAGTGTCCATGAGCAAGAACCTTTCTTCTTCCCCCCAAAAGTCACCTCAGCAACCCATGTCAGCTCCCTGATCACCCCAGGAGTGAAAGGCCTCCTGCAGTGTCTCTGCCTGCAGCCACACTGGGACACAGCTTCACCCATCCCACCATCCCCAAGGGAGGTAGGCTGGTAGAGCCTGTTCTAAAGAGCTGTGGCCCATGATAGTGGTGTTTTTTTTTCTTCCATATGAGGGAAACAATTCGTCTTCCTTACCGAATAAGAATGATTATGCCCTGAATTCATAATCTGGAATGAACAGAAATAGTATTCTATAGTAATCCATCCCAAATGACTCGCTATTTTATATGCACCTGCTAATATTTTTTCTGCCAATTTTTAAACATTTTTATTGAAGCATAGTTGACACACAATGTTACATTAGTTTCAGGTGTACCACATGGTATTTGACAATTCTATACGTTATGCTATGCTCCCCACAAGTGTAGCTACCGTCTGACACCATATACTGCTGTTATAATACCACTGACTTCGTCCTTATGCTGTATTATCTGCCCATTTTTAAAATTTTTGTTTTATTTTTTTCAGTATTCCAAGATTCATTGTTTATGCACCACACCCAGTGCTCCATGCAATACGTGCCCTCCTTAATACCCACCACCAGGCTCACCCAATGCCCCGCCACCCTCACCTCCAAAACACTCAGTTTGTTTCTCAGAGTCCACGGTCTCTCATGGTTCTTCTCACCCATACCACCCCTGATTTCCCCCAACTGACTTCTCCTCTCCTTCTTTCAATGTCGTCTGTGTTATTCCTTATGCTGCACAAGTAAGTGAAACCATATGATAATTGACTCTCTCTGCTTGAATTATTTCACTCAGCATAATCTCCTCCAATCCAGTCCATGTTAAGCCGGGACTTTACGAAAAGGACATTTTGATCACTTCTGAAGTTTGCCAAGCAATCCCCTCACTCTCAGGCACACGGTCTTTGTGCTGGAAATTTCCCTCATGGCTTCCCACAGGCTCCAGGAACCAGCAACATGGACATGCACATGGGCACACACACAGCCACAGCCCCCTTTTGTTGGCATGACTCTGATGGGGGAGTTTTGTAGGTGCCGAGCTGTGGAAATGGAAGCTGGGAGAGTGCTCTAACAGTTGTCACCTGTGCCCAGTTTGTCTGATGCCCACTGGGATTAGAGATGTTTTCCAGCCCTGGAGGAGAGGAAGGGCAGAGCAGAGCAGATGCATGGAGGGCCAAGCCATGCAGAGGTGAGCTTATCAGAGCTGGCCATCGGGCTGTAGTGATGCTGCACAGGAGGGGGCCAGATGATACCAATACCCTCATGCCCTAGGTTTCTGTGCTTCTGGAGAAGCCACTCATTCCAGGACCGTGTTGGCAGCCACCCCACTTCATCATTCCCTCAGACCTCCAGCACAAGACTGATACAAACACATGGTGGACTGACAGCCTCATGAGGTAGGAATGAGACCACCAACATGCTCAGTACCTTACCCTGGGCCTGGCACATTGTGGGTACTGGGGAAGTACCTCGAGTCTGAGTTAAGGCCAGGTCAGAGGACTCCTTCTTTGGGGAGTGGGCCCTTCCCGCTGACACTTGGGCTGTGTGGCCTCCTGGGTCTCCAGTGCTGCAAGCTGTAGGCAAGGAGGGGGCCTTCATTCCACTGGGATCATCAGGAAAGGGACAATTGTGCCAATCTGTGACTGGGCAATGATACAGGGACATGAGAAACTGGATCCAAAAACACTCCCTGAAGTGTACTCTCTCTCTTTCTCTCTCTCTCTCTGAACAAATATTTCAGAATATCCAAGTTGATGGCAAAAACGGTGTGCCTAAATGACCTATGGACCCTCAGGCCACAAGAGCAGCAAGGAAAGAGAGTGAGATGTGCTCTCTTATGGAAGAAGCTCCAGGAAATGTTATTCTGGGAAAAGAAAGTAAGTTGAAAATAAAATAAGATTCAAATAATGCTTGCAACATAATTTCACTTTTTAAAATCTTTTTAAAATATTTATTTATTTATTTAAGAGAGAGAGGGTCTGAGGGAAGGGGCAGAGGGAGAGAAACAGACTCCCCTCTGAGCACAGAGCCAAATGCAGGGCTCGATCTCACAAACCTGAGATCATGACCTGAGCTGAAATCAAGAGATGGATGCTTAACCAACTGAGCCACCAAGGTGCCTCAACTTTTATTTTTTTGAATCTTACAAGAGGTTTCTGTATACTGTGATTAGGTGCATCCACACACATCACACACACATACATATGTGAAATGCACAGAGAAACCTGTTGAGGGGAACATCTCACAGCACCAACCATGTCCACCTCTGGGGTGAGAAGAAGAGCTAGTGAGAAATGGGTGTGTTAGCTTTATTTGTAATGTTTGCATTACTCTTATCATGATGGGATGTATTCATCCATGCTTCTGTAATTAAAATTATTAATCAGTATAAATGAATGAAATGCAAACTAAAATCGTCTCTGCCGTCACATTCTTGATCATAGTCCGAGGTGGGACAGTCCACCCAACCCAAACCATTTTGAAGCTCTTTATATCTATCTATACCATTAATTCATGCATTCAATATGTACCATTTTTCTGTCATTTATTCATCCCAACAAGTATTTACTGAGCACCCACTCTAGGTTCTGGGCTGAGCAGAGAACAAAATAGCTAAGGTCCCCACCCCAGGATTTCACATCCATGTGCATATATGCACATACACATTTGCACATATGTGTCTCCCCAGTAGTCCCACTGGCCACCTGGAGAGAGGGGAAAGGAACAATGGCAGTTGTTGTCCCTCACCCTTGAGTGGAAGAATGGGTGAAGAAGAAAGGGAACAACAAATAGGCTGTCCCAGAACATATGAAAATCACATATTGGCCAGGAAATGGGATGACATCAGACCTTTTTCTCTCTTTACAAAGCCTCTTCCATGTGTCCTGGGCATATGGACTCTATTCAGCTTCAGGCCAAGTTCAAACATCCTCACTTCTTAGATGCCCTGCCTAGAACCCACATTCCTGCCCCTAGCCACATAGGATCTCCCCCAGCTAAGATTCCTGCTACAAGTTCAAGTCAGATACATAGACCAGCAGCCAGCAGGCCATTAGCAGGCAGAGGGAGACAATTTGTGATATGAGACTGATGGGTCGAGAGGTTCAATACCACTACAGACACCATACCTTGTGTCTCTTGCTGCCAGCACTTGAGCTTGTAGTCTCCAATTAACATTGCATCTATGGGTACATTTGATTTATTCCTCCATCCACCACACAGCCTCTTATGTCATATTCATCCAGGGCCAGTGCACACCTAGTGGTTGGATGGACGGATGGTTGGTTGGATGGGTGGATGGATGGATGGGTGGATGACAGGATGGAAAGATGGATTGACAGATGAACAAATGGATGGATGGATGGTTGGTGGATAAACAGATGTTGGATGGATGGACAGATGGATGATGGCATGCATGGATGGATGGATGGAAGGATGGAAGGAAGGATGGATGGATGGATGAGTGAATGGGTTGATGGATAGTTGGATGGGTGGGTAGACAGATGGGTAGATGAGTGGATGGATGGATAGATGGTTGGATGGATGGTTGGATCGATGGATAGATGGATGGATGTGTGTATGGATGGATAGTTAGATGGATGGATGAGTAGATGGATGGATAGATGAGTGAATGGATGGATAGATGATGCATGGATGGATGGATGGATATGTTTATGGATGGATGGATGGGTGGATGGAAGGGTGGGTGAAGGATTTGTGGGCAGGTGGGTGGACAGATGAAAGCATGAATGCATGGATGGGAGGATGGACAAAAGGACAAAAGGATGTAGACAGATAGATGGATGGAGAGATGGATGGTTTCATTGATGGAGGACTGTGTGCATGGGTCATTGATGGATGGTTGGCTATGGATAGGTGGATGGATAGGTAGATAGATGATGGGTGATGGTTGGGTGGGCAGATGGATGGAGACAGATGAATGGATGAATAGGTGATAGAAAGACAGGTGGACAGATGGATGGACATGTGGAGGGGTGGATGGATGGTTAGAAGTCAGACAGATAAAGACAGACAAATGTATGAATGGATGGATGGACAGATGGATATATGGATAGACAGACAAATGGATGGATGAATGGATGGATGGATGGATGGGTGGATGGATGGATATATGCCTGAAGGGTAAAAAAAGTGGATGGAGGCCAATGGATCAATAGATAGATGAATGAATGAGTGAACGAATAGGCAGAAAGATGAAGGTAGTCAAATGAATGGATGGATGGATGGATGGATACAAGGATGGATGTGTGCATGGATGAAGAATGGATGGAGGATGGATGGATGGATGGGTAGATGGATGGATGGATGGATGGATAAGTGGGTGGAA
>JAHRIG010000082.1:101371-133569 GCA_020311275.1 Eira barbara | reverse complement strand
TGATGGATGATGGAGGGATAGATGAGTGGATAGGTAGATGGAGGGATAGATGGATGTATGAAAGAGTGGATGCACCAATGGATAGACAAATGATTCTTTAGTTGAATGGCAGATGAATGGATGGATGGATGGATGGATGCATACAGGGATGAGTGGATGGATGGATAGATGGATGGAGGAGTAGATGGGTAGATGGGTGAATTAATGGATGGATGGATGGATGGATGTACGATCCATCAAATGGTTGGACTGATGGAAGGACGAGTAAATGGAAGAGTGGATGAATAGACATATGGATGAAAAATTGGATAGAATTTTTGATGGATAGTTGAATGGGCAGACAGATGGATGGAGGCAGATGAAGAAGGGATGTATGGTCTGAAAGACAGGTGAATGGATAGTGAATGAGTTTGTGGATAAATGGTTTCGTGAATGGATGGGTGGATGGATGGATGGATGGATGAATGGATAGACAGATTGATGCATTGATGAATTGATTAGTGGGTGGATAGATGAGCCAAATTAATTAGGATCAACACATGATCATAAGTGTCAAGCTACTCTGCATCAGGGACCCTGAAACTAGAAGAAAATAATCAGTAAGTGTTTGGAGTTTGCATCTCCTTCTCATTCCCAAGAAAAGGAAAATGTTGTAAGTGGAATCAGCCCATGGATAGCTAGTGCACATACTGTATGCCACCTGCTGTGCAGTGGATGAGGAAGATGAAAGGAAAAAAGGGAAAAGATAATGAAAGAAAGCAGAGCAGGGAAAGAGGACTGGAAAGAGAAGTATAGGCCCAAGTCTGCAAGGACAGGATAGTGAGGTTGGGGATGACTATGAGCAAGCCTAGCAGCTGAGCAAAAAGGAAGACAGGACTGAGAAAGCTCACCCTTCCCACTGCCACCTCCAGATTCATCTGCCTTGTCATTATTGGTGCGTTTGCTGAGAATTAAATCTTGATATGCCCAACCTAGAATGAGACATTTCTTCTTACTTTGAATAGTCTCTGCCATCCAAAGGCTTGGAGTAGATAGGGGTCCCTGGGGGAGAGGATCACCAACCATATTGGAACTTCCCCCAGTTTAACATCAGCTCATCGAACCCAGGAACGATGGCAATTCTTCCCAAAGGTAGATCAAATGTCCCACTCAAGGTGACCTGGAGTCCATTCATTTAGTGAATATTTATTGAGCCCCTTTAATGTGGGATGCTGTTCCCCGTACGTAGGATATGGTCAGTACTGAAATTTGGTCTGGTGGAGCTGACAGGTCATAGTCACAGGGATTGGGAGAGAGATAATAAGTAAACACACAGAAGAACAATAGCCAAGCAAAATGCTAGGAAGAAAATAAAAGCAGTCCTACAGTAAGGTGGCTAGAGGGCAACCCATCATGCTGGGGAGGGCAGGTTGAGGAAGCGCATATAAACCCAGGGCTGAACATGTCCAGGCAGGAAGCTTGCAACTCTGTTTTTCCCAGTTCTTGCAGGGCCCACCAGGATCCTTGCTCCCTTGGGTCCACTTACTTGTCAATAGTCACTGCTCACAATGCATCAGTGGGCCTAGCACCAAGCTAGGCACTAGGAGGGTAGATGGGAAGAAGCACCTGAAGGGCAGACAGGGGCCAGAAAATTTGATCATCAGATTCAGCCTAGCTCAGAGAGGTGAGCAAATATGGGCACGAAGTAGAAGGTCTTCTTATCTGTTCACAGAAGTCCCAGAGGCCTTCCTGGAGAAGGAGATGCCTGAGCTAAGTATTAAAAAGGAAAAGTCTGCTAGTCAGAGAAGCTGGGAAAGGGCATCCCAGGCAGAAGCACAGGACAACTTGAGATGATATGAGGAACATGGAACATAAGCCCCAGAGGGAGGAAGAAACAGAGAGAGACAGGGCTGGAGGGCCAGATCACTAAGGGGTGCACATGCTTTGCTCAGAAGAATGAATCTCATCCAAAGGGCGGTGGGGCAGCATCAAGAAATTTAATTAGTATGGGATCTGCATGTTTTAAGAAAGCCCCTCTGACTGTTACATGAAAAATAAACAATGATGGGCCAGGGGAAAGAGAAGAATAGGGGGCACATTCCTGAGAACAAGGAGCAAGTGTGAGAAATACCCAGGAGGGAGGTAAATCAGACCTATAGACCTCTGAATAGGGCCCTGAGAGGGAGGAAGGAGTCAAGGAAAATCATCTCCACAGAGTTGCTGCTGTTTTGCCTGCCAGTGACCAGTGACCAAGGATTTCCCTTGGAAAGTACCTCTTTCCTGAAAACTGGTCCATGACAAACCCCTAATCTTAAAGTGAGACTATGACACAAGCCTGACCAATCAGAAAGCTTCTTCTTGGGCAGCCACTGTTGCAGGAGTGAACATGTGACCCAAGCCAGACCAATGGACCTCCAGTATGGGATTCCACCAGGATAGCTGAGTTAGCTATCTTTGCCATCACCCAAGAAGAGGCTGCTGGCAGCAGGACCAAGAGATGGGCACAGCTGAAACAAATGCGCCCTGGACAGGCTATACCTGAAGCCACTAGACTTTCAGTAACATGTACCAGGGGATCCTTTCCCTTAGGTCAGTTTGAGCTAAGAGTCTGTTATTGGTAACAAAAAAAATTCTGAACAAATCATTAAAGAAGACAAAGGTGAGCAGGACTCAGGCCAGCCCCTCAAGGAGAACCTGTAGTATCTGTTCGGACCAGAAGTCACAGCTCTGATCACCTCGAACACAGAGCTGTAAGACCCTGGGTTAGTGTCTAAAGGAGGTGCAGATGTGCTACTACACAGACATTCAGAGGAGGGCAGAGAAAGATGGCTCCAGAGAGGAGGTGATATCTGGCTAAGCCTTGAATCTGATGTTGGCAGTTGAAGATGGACAGATGTACAAAGCAGGAAAGAAAATAGCAAGAGAATAGAAGAAGAGGTTAGAATCTCAGAGGAATCTGTCTCCCAAGAAGCACAGGATTGGTGCAGGGTGGGCTGGAAGACTTGGGCCTTAGGAGAGGCTGTCCTTGACTGGGTAAACACCTGCCTGCCCTAGCCTCACCTGGTCACAGAGAGCAAATGCCCAAACCCTGCAACTCCACAGAAGCAGCCACCCCAGGGAAGCTTCTTAGCTCTGACTGGGGCACTGTCCCCAGAGGAGGGACCGACTTCCATCTAGATGAGTTGGCAGAGGCTGCAAGTGCCATGTTGGGTCCAGCCTTCTCAAATCAGCCTTCCAGGCTGGGAACATGGGCTGTTGCAACCTGGCCTGTCTGCTTCCAGAGATGCTGAGTCTCCCACAGCATCAGCACCTCTTGGGTAAACAGTAATGAGGAACAGAAGCATCCGGGACAGGGAACCTAGCATGCAGTTTAGAATGGAGGCTTGTTTCTATGAGTCTCCTGCTCTCAGGAAACTCCTCCTTTCAGCCACTTTCCCCAGTACTACACCCTGCAGCTCCCAGGAACCCTGGCTCAGTCTCCAGCACCAGCTCACTTGAGCAACCTTCACCTCTCAGAGGCCTAAGTGTCTTCACCTTACAGCTCTACCCTGGCTGCTTCCTGAGGATCTTATTAGGCACTGAGTGAAACTTGGTAGGAAATTGCAGGATCGTCAGAACTACAACTACAAAAATAAGAAAGCAATGCCATCAGGCTCTGTGTCATTTGTGTCTTTCATGATCTGGGTCTAGGAGGCCTAGTCTGCTAGGGTGAGGCTGCAGGAGTAGAAGACCACCTACATTAGAGAGAAGCCTCCACCATGGAACACTGAGAAGAACTGCATCGAAAAGTCAAAGAGTGACACCCACTAGTCAGGCTGGTCAGGCTGTGGAGAAGTCAGCCTCATACACTGCTGACAGGAATAGGAAGTATTTCAGCAGCTTTGTGAAGCAGTCTGGCAGTTCCTCCAACATTAAACATAAATTAACCCAGCAATTTACCCAGTATCTACCCAAGAGATGAAAGCATATGTCCCCACAAAGATTTGTACACAAATGTGGAAAGTAGCATATTCATACTAAGAGGAGGAAACATCACAATGTCCCTCAGCGGACAAGTGGATAAACAAAATGTGCCATCCCCACATAGAGGAATACTCTTCAGTCATAAAAAGAAATGTGACCATGTGAACAAACTGAAAACATTATGCTAAGAGAAAGAAGCCAGTTACCAAAGACAGAATACCACACGATTCCATTCTATGCAAAGCCAGATTAGGAAAAGCCAAAGAGAGAGAAAGTAGATTAGTGGTTGCTTAGGGCTGGGGAGAGCAGCTTAGGAGGATAATATCTAATGGGTTTTGAGGAGATGGCAATGTTGTAGAACCAGCTATGGTGATGCCCACGCATATCTGTAAATGTGTTAAAAGTCATGGAATTGTTCACTTTACATGGAAAAACTATAGCTAAATAAAGCTAAAAGAAGAAGTTAAAGAATTCCAATCATCAGACAAATCTAGAGTGGACAATGCCCTATAAGACAATTGGCCTGGACTTTTCAAGGAACCAAATCATGAGAAGGAATCAGATGGGGATGAGAGGAATTGGGGGTTCTATACAGAAGGAGACCAAAGAGTAGACCCAAGAACCAAAAGCAAGGCAAGGACTTTGATTGGATCCTGACTGAAAACAGATATCAGGGATACTGGGAAAATTTGACAAGGATTAGATATCAAATGATGTCATCTAACACTGATGTGTCTGGATGGAAGAGAAAGGCCATTTATCTTTGCCCCTTTGGCTGGTGGCCTAAAAATGCCCTACTGAGTCTCAGAGTCATCAGCTCATGGTCATGGACATTTGGATATTCCTGCTTTAGGGAAAAGAAGATGTCACGTTAGCACAACTCCAACTGCTGGTTTATAAGTGGGTCATGACTGAGTTAGGGGGATAGACTGTGGTGGACATGGAGATGCATCCCTCAAGGCCCCCCGTAAGAGGTGCTAGTGTCCCAGCTGCTGGGGATGTCGCCAGCACTCAGCCTCCATCTGCCAGCCTTCCAGGATTTCCTCAGCCTTGCCAGGGCCACATGCTGCCACACAGTGGCTGATGGAGGCAGAGGTAGAAATGCCTGGTCACTTTGGCCAAAGCAGGACAGCCCTTGGGCCATGTCCGCTCCAGGGCCCTCTGACCACTCCTACTTCTACACTCACCTGTCAGGTCATGGCTTCTCGGCAGTGCCTCCTCGCCTCCCACATACTCCACTCTGCTTCTGGGGTCCGCACACTGCCATGTGCAGTTTCTCACTATTCTAGGAGAAGGCAATGGGCCACTCTCACAACGAAGATGAAAAGCCATGTCACTGCAGGCTACATGGGAATGTGTGTCCTTGCTGGTATGGGCAATGACACCCATGACACCATTCGTCTGCCATCTGGGGTGAAAGACAGTCAGGTGGACGTTGGAAAGGGCTGGCTAACACCCAAGGCTTCATGCAGTCTATGGAGAAGGGTCCTCCTGAGGTGCCCCTTGCCCTGTGTGATCCTAGGCAGTGACTTCCTCTCCCTACACTTCCACCTGGCAGGAGAATGCCAGTGATGTGTGTCACTATGCTTATTACCATGGAGGTGAGGGGACAGGAAAGAAAAGCCACGCCTTCCATGGAGAGTGACACAGATGGGGCTCCTCACCTGCAGAGAGCAGGGAAGCTGTATTTTCACATCTCTGCCCAGCTACATTGCCATGGTCCTTGTTAGCCACCATGATCCAAGGTCATGGGTTTACATTCTCAGCAGGCAATGGACAGCCCTCCCCCACCTATTTGCTCTGACCCCTGTGACCAGTGCCATACTGCCCCAACTTTGGCCAAGCTGCCATCTTGCCTGGCTTGGGCAACTGGCCTCTAAGACACCAGGATATGCCTGCTTCCCCATCCACACTCCCTTCAGCAGCAGAGTGATCCATAAACATGTAAATCAGAGGGGAACCTGTGTGGCTCAGTGGGTTAAGCCTCTGCCTTCAGCTCAGGTCATGATCTCAGGGTCCTGGGATCAAGCCCTGCATCAGGCTCTCTGCTCAGCAGGGAGCCTGCTTCCCACACTCTCTCTCTACCTGCCTCTCTGCCTACTTGTGGTCTCTGTCTGTCAAATAAATAAATAAATAAATAAATAATCTTTTCAAAAGCATGTAAATCAGAGTAGTCACTCTTCTACTTCAAATACTTCAGGGTTTTCTAATAGCACCAGAGTAAAACTCAAACTCCCTACAAGTCTATAAGACCCTGAGGCCTCTGTCTCCCAGCTATCTTGTTATCTTGTCCCTCTCTCCCTCACTCACTCCACTCCAGCCTTCTTGCACTTCCACTAAAGCACTAGTTCATTCCCACTTCAGGGCCTTTGCACATACTGTTCCCTCTGCCTGGGCTACTTTCTTCACAACAATTCTTGCTGGATTTTCCTCATGCTTCAGAGCTTGGCTCTAATCTCTCCTCCTGAGAAAGGCCTTCCTGAAGCCACCTTATCCTTAGTCGTAGGCCTCTGCCCCAATTCCTATCACATCGCACTGTTAATTTTTAGAAGTTCTCGTAACTGCATGGTGTCTTTCTCATGTGTTTTGCTTACCTATGTCCTGACCCCTTCTCCCTCCCTGAGGAGAGACCTCTGCCTGTCTTTGTTCCACTTTCCTGGTGAGGGAACACTTCCTGGCCCATGACAGGAATTCAAAGAATATTTGATGAATGAATGAATGGAATGAGTGAATGGATGGATAGATGGATGGCTGGAAGGCAGCTGGCCTTGACTGGGACACGCGGGCTGGAGGAGCCCGTGGCCCTGGCTTGCAGAGGCAGCTCTTCAGACGAAGGCAGAGATGATGCACTTCCGTTGCCTTCCGTCCCATGTTTTCGTCCTATGGCTTGCTGCACATTGGGCTGAATAGCAGATGCCCTAACTTGGAGCTTTCTTGCTTTTGTGTGTTAATAACATAAAGACGGAACATAGCTTACCACACATTTTGTGTTTGCTGACTATCTATATGTATATAAAACAGATGTCAGTGTTCCTAGCCAACCCACTTGTGAAGTGGAAGAAAAACAGAGCAATTAGAGAGGGAGGGAGGGGGCGGGTGCTGCCTGAGACCGTGGCCAAGTCTCCAGAATTATGTGTGCCTCCCATGGAGGGCGGGCTCTATCCAGGAAGTCATGGCCAAGCAGGGCTGGGCACAGAGATCTTATGGCCCTACAGCCCCCAGGATAGGGTCCAGCTCCTCATGAGGCATGGCACAGATTGTGCTCCCTGTGCTCCTGCCCAAATATTCCTTGGCCTCAGTGCTTTCCTTTCCCACCTCCACTCAGCCCCAGACACACCTGATGACCGTCAGTCACTTCCAGGATGGACCGCTCTCTCTCTAGCCTCTGAACCCTCCCTCTGCACACCCCACCTCAGACCACGGCCCACTCACCCCTCCTGGCCTTCACTCAGCAATCTTTCACTCAAATGTTTGAGACTTGGTACCTCCCACGTGCCTTTGTGTAGCTACCTTCTGAAGGAAGGAGGGCCCCAAACAAATAAACGAACCACACAAAAACAAAATGTCTCACATGCGATGAAGAACAAAATATGGGGCTTAATTAAAAAGACAGAATTAGGGGAGCCTGGGTGGCTCAGTGGGTTAAAGCCTCTGTCTTCGGCTCAGGTCATGATCTCAGGGTCCTGGGATGGAGCCCGCATAGGGCTCTCTGCCCAGTGGGGAGCCTGCTTCCCTTCCTTTCTCTCTCTCTGCCTGCCTCTGTGCCTACTTGTGATCTCTATCAAATAAATAAAATCTTAAAAAAAAAAAAGACAGAATTAAGCATTCATGCCACCATAGTAGCCACATTGCAGGGCAATCAAATAGCCCTAACTGATATAGGGTATTTCTTTAAAGAAGCTTCCAGTGAGTAGACTCTGAATAGTGGTGCATCGAGGCGGGGGCAAAGCAGGGGTCCTGGGGCGCAGGGAGGAGCCATAATCCATCACGGATATTGTTTGGAATGGCAAGGCTGTGGGAATGATGCAAACGGATGACTCTTAGTCCATTTCTCTTTTTTAAGTTCTTTACAGAAAATACATTCCCCTATTGCTTGCATCAGGGCCGAGAGCTCCCACATACTTTCCCATTGAGTGTGCATACCTCTAATTTGGAAGAATGAAGGAAATAGAAAATCGCCATTTTGCAGACCCTAATCAAATAACTGATTCAGGAAACAATTATGAATGGATGAAACTATGAGTTGAGGGCTGACAGGGGATGGCATTATGGACAGAGAAGGCTGTCACCACCTGACCCCACTGATCAGTTTCAGCCTCACAAGAGTGGACAGCCAGACACATGGGGTCTGGAGCACACATCCTCGCACACAGCATCACTGTTGGACATGAAACTAATCAGCTAGGAGAGCTGGCTTCCGTGTACAGGGACTACAGGGGAGAGAGGAACGAGTCAAATGACTCCGTGGGGAAGCAAAAGCAACAAATGCAGGAAGCGAAGTGATTCTGCAGGAGACTGAGCTGCCTTCTGCAGCAAATGTGGAACTGAAGAAGCTACTCCAGAGTGAAGAGCGAAGGACACGGTAGGCAGATGCGGTATGTGGAGCCCATTCAGAGCATCATTCACACCAGTGGTTAAAAGACATATTTGAGACAACTGGAAAATATGATTTAGATTGAGTATTAAATGCTAACAAGAATCGTTCATTCTGTTATGTGTCCTACTGACATTTTGGTTACAGAAGAATATGGCCACACTTTTAGAGATGCATACTCAGACATGTAAAAGTGAAATGACAACGTTTGGGATCTGCCTTAAAATATTTTAGCAAAGAAAAAAAGAGCCACAAAGCCCACGAATCAAATATGACAAAATCTTTAATATTAAATCATAAGATAAGTACATGAGGTGTACTATCATTTATTGTATGTTTGACATGTTTTTAGTTAAAAACCACAACAAAACAGGCTGCTGGAAAGAAGAGCAACAAGCCCTGAGAGAGAGAACCTGATGCAGGCAGGTGGCTGGCAAGGTCTCCTCCAGAAGGAGCTGCTGAAGCCTGGGTTGGCCCCTGGGAAGGGCGACGGGAGGAAGAGTGGGCAAACAGGTATAAATACACCACAGAAGCTGAGCCCATGACATTTCAGAGAATGGGTGGAGCAGAGGGAAAAGAGGGTACGGGCCCAGCATCCCAGGTCCAGAACACGAATTAGGCAGGGCCTGGCACTTGTGCAATGTGACTTCTTTTGCCATTAGTGAGAAGCTTTCAAGTGGCTTCCAGAAGGGCAGGTTTCATTGGATTTATGGAAGTCAGTTATCTTTTAGGAAAAAGAGATGGTCGTGGTGAATAATCTTTTTAATGTACTGTTGGATCCTATTGGCTAGTATCTTAGTGAGTGCTTTGGCATCCATGTTCATCAGGGATATTCGTCTGTAATTCACCATTTTGATGGAGTCCTTTCCCTGGTTTTGGGATCAAGGTAATGCAGGCCTCATCAAACAAGTTTGGAAGGTTTCCTTCCTTTTCTATTGTTTGAAATAGCCTCAGAAGAATAGGTATTATTTCTTCTTTAAATGTTTTGTAGGATTCCCCTGGGAAGCCATCGGGCCCTGGATTCTTGTTTTGGGGGAGATTTTTGATCACTGCTTCAATTTCCTTGCTGCTTATCAGTCTGTTCAGATTTTGTATTTCTTCTTGTTTCAGTTTTGGGTAGGTAATAAGTTTTCAGGAATGCCATTTCTTCCAGATTGCCTAATTTGTTGGCATATAGTTGCTCATGATATGTTCTTAAAATTGTATTTCCCTGTGTTGGTCATGATCTCTCCTCTTTCATTCATGATTTTATTAACTTGGGTCCTTTTTCTTCTTTTTGCTAAGTCTGGCTAGGAGTTTATTGATCTTATTAATTCTTTCAAAGTACCACCTCCTAATTTCATTGATCTGTTCTACTGTTCTTTTGGTTTCTATTTCATTAATATCTGTGCTAATCTTTATTAATTCTCTTCTCTTTCTTGGTTTAGGCTTTATTTGCTGTTCTTTCATCAGCTCCTTTAGGTGTAAGGTTAGCTTGCGTTTTTGAGATTTTTTCTAATTTTTTGAAGAGGCCTGTATTGCAATGTACTTCACTCTTAGGATCTCCTTTGATGCATCCCAAAGATTTAGAACAGTCGTGCTTTCATTTTCATTAGTTTCTATGAATTTTCTTAATTCTTCTTTAATTTCCAGGTTGATCCATTCATTCTTTAGCAGGATGCTCTTTAACGACATGAGTTTGAATTCTTTCCAAATTTCCTCTTATGATTGAGTTCACTTTCAAAGTGTTGTAGTCTCAAAATATGCAGGGAACAATCCCTACCTTTTTGTACCAGTTGATACCTACCTGACTTGTGACCCATTATGTGCTCTATTCTGGAGAATGTTCCATGTGCACTGGAGAATGTATATTCTTTTGCTTTAGGATGGAATGCTCTGTATACATCTGTGAAGTCCATCTTCTCCAGTGTGCCAATCGAAGCCCTTGTTTGTTGATCTTCTGCTTAGATGATCTGTCCATTGCTTTGAGGGGTGTTTAAGTCCCCTACTATTATTGTATTCTTATCAATATATTTCTATAATTTATTTATTAATTGGTTGACATATGGCTGCTCCCAAGTTAGGAGCATAAATATTTATAATTGTTAGATCTTCTTGTTGGGTAGACACTTTAAGTATGCTATAGTGTCCCTCTTCGTCTCTTGCCATAGCCTTTGGTTTAAAATCTAATTTCTCTGATATGAGGATTGCTACCCCAGCTTTCCTTTGAGGTCCATTAGCATGATAAACAGTTCTCCATACCCTCACTTTCAGGCTGGCTGTGTCTTTGGGTCTAAAATGAGTCTCTTGTAGACAGCCTATGGTTGAGTTTTTCCTTTTTTATCCAATCTGATACCCTTGTCTTTTGATTGGAGTACTCAGCCCATTTACTTTCAGAGTAACTATTGAAATATACGAATTTAGTGTCGTTGTATTGTGTATAAAGTCACTGTTTCTGTTGATTGTCCCTGTTTCTTTCTGGTTTATGTTATTCTTGGGCTCTCTCTCAGCTTACAAGATCCCCCTTACTATTTCTTGCAGGGATGGATTGGCGGTCACATATTCTTTGTTTCTGTTTGTCCTGCAAGTTCTCTCTCTCTCTCCTTCCATTCTGAGTAAGAACCGTGCTGGATAAAGAATTCTTGGCTGTATGCTTTTCTCATTTAGTACCCTTAATATGTCCTGTCAGCACTTTCTGGCCAGCCAGGCTTCTGTGGATAGGTCTGATGTTAGTCTGATGTTCCTCCCTCTGTAGGTAAGCAACATCTCATCTCAAGCTGCTTTCAGGATTTTCTCTTTATCTCTGAAATTTTCAAGCTTCCTATTATATGTCCAGGTGTTAATCTATTTTTACTGATTTGGGGAAGGGTCCTCTCTCTCTCTCTCTCTCTCTTTTTTTTTTTTGTTATGCAAGTTATGTGTTTATGTATTTATTCATTTATTTAAATTTTATTTTTTCAATGTTCCAAGATTCATTGTTTATGCACAGTGCTCCATGCAATACATGCCCTCCTTAATACCCACCTTCAGGCTAACCTAACCCTCCAAAAACCCTCAGTTTCTTTCTCAGAGTCCATAGTCTCTCATGGCTCATCTCCCCCTCTGATTCCTCCCTTCACTTTTCCTTTCCTTCTCCTAATGTCCTCCATGTTATTCCTTATGTTCCACAAGTAAGTGAAACCATATGATAATTGACTCTCTCTGCTTGACTTATTTCACTCAGCATAATCTCCTCCCATCCCATCCATGTTGATACAAAAGTTGGGTATTCATCCGTTCTGATGGAGGCATAATATTCCATTGTATATATGGACCATATATTCTTTACCCATTCATCTGTTGAGGGGCATCTTGGCTCGTTCCACAGTTTGGCGACCGTGGCCATTGCTGCTATGAACATTGTGGTACAGATGCCCCTTCTTTTCACTACATCTGTATCTTTGGGGTAAATACCCAGTTCCACTCTAACTCTTGGACATGAATAGCTGTTTCCTTCCCCAGATTATGGAACTTCTCAGCTATGATTTGCTCATATACACCTCCCCCCCCCCCCCGGGCACCATAATAATTCTGATATTGGTTTGTTTTATATTATCACTGATTTTTCAAAGCCTCTCCTCATGGCCTATTAGTTGTTCTTCTCACTTTTCCTCTGCTTCCTTCCTTTCCATCAGCTTGTTTTCTATGTCACTGACTCTCTCTTCTGCTCCATTTGCCCTACCTGTTAAAGCATCCAATTTAGGCTTCATCTCAATTAGAGAACTTTTAGTTTCAGCCTGATTAGATCTCATTTCCTATACTAAGGGATTTTCTAATGTCTTTTACGCTTTTCCATATCCAGGTTGTAAACTTTTTCATTTTTATCCCGAATCCCAGATCTGAAATTTTATCTATATCCATATTGATTAGATATGTGGCAGAGAACATTACCTCTGGTTCTTTCTTTTGTTGTCACTTCCTTCTTCTAGTCATTTTGCAGAGAGAACAGATGAAGGAGTGAACAGAATCAAATTATCAACCACAACCCTAGCAAAATACACACTAGACAAATCCAAAGAGGTTAAGAACCAAAAATAAAAGAAAAAGAAAGAAAAGGGAAAAGGGAAAGGGAAATTGAAAAGAAATTAAAAAGTGGGGAGGAGGGAATATAATCTCACAGGGTGGACAAAACAGGGTGATCCACTTGGTCGTGAGTGTATTTTGGTCTCTGTGTTAGAAGACAGTAAATCCCAAAATTGTGAAGAAAGCAAATATTGTATACATATACACAAAACTGAATAGAGTAAAAGAAAGACCAAAATGAAGAACATATGTATAAATGTAAAATATAAAAAATGGAAGTTAAAAAAATACTTAAAATGAAAGAGTCGATAAAATAAGAAACTACTTAAAAAGGGAAAAAAGAGAAAGAAAAGAAATGGAAACTTTTAAACTGAAAGATAAATGAACTATTGAAAAAAAAAAACTTGAATTTTTATGTCTCTTTAGAGGATCAAAATAAAAGTGGCCACTCCCTGATCTCCAGCCCTAGTGCCAAAAGATCATGGTCCCCTCTCTTCATGAAACCTTCAGGGATAAACGGTCCTTACTTTTGTGTGTACCAAACTCTGAAGACTCCTACTGTGCATGCCCACAATGATCCTCTCTGGGGAAAGGCAGAGGGCCTCGCATTACTGACCTTTGTAGGGCTGTGGCATAGACTGCAGTCACCAGATGGTCGTGTACCTCTTCTGTCCCTTCCAGAGGAAGGCAGAGGGCTGTCCCATTCCTGTTTTTTGCAGGGCATGGACACTGAGAATTGTCCCCGGGTTGTGGGAGCACCTGCTCCACCCCTCCCCAGGGAAGGCAGAGGGTCAACCATTACTGTCCTTTACAGGGTCCCTACCCTAACAGTTATTGCCCAGTCATGCTCACACCTGCTCCACACCTCCTGGGGGATGGCAGAGGGTCCCTACATTCGAGTCCTCTGCAGGGTCCCTAGGCGGAGAGTAGTCACCTGATCAGCTGGCTCAAGGTTTATGGCAAACCAAGTGGAGAGCTCCCTCCTGGGCTAGCTGACCATGACAATTTACCTGCTCTGATACTTGGGAACTCTACCAGCTCAGGCACCCCTGTTATTTCTGTGACTCTGGGGATCTTGAGACCCCACTCCTATCTAGAATTCTGCCCATTTCACCACCTGAGCACCTTTCAGGCAGTCACATCTCTCACAAGAGCAGATTTCTAAGGGTTCAATTTCACACTCTGCTGGTATATCACTTTCTGATAGTTGGCTTCCAGAAGCTCCCTCCCCTGACAGTTTATCTTCCCATATCTCCCTTCAGATTCACCTCTCTGCACCTCCTACCTTGTAAAAAGGTCGTTTTCAACTTGTAGGGTTCCTGTTATTCTTTTCTTACATCTCAGATGGAATTTGTGGGTGTTCAGAATGATTTGATAGTTGTCCGACTAAATTCAAGGGACCAGATGAAACAAGATCCCCTACTCCTCCGCCATTTTGCCTCCTCCTCTCAACATGACATGATTATTGTGAAGTTAAACTAATACTCTGAAGGACTTCACCCAAAGCTGCCATTTTGGAAACACTGTTTATGGTACCCATTGTTATTACTAAAGGACACAGGGCTGGGAGTTCAAGAACCTGGTTTCCATGTTTCCCTAAGACAACCTGAGCAAGTCATCTCAGCAGCCTTGGCCTCAGAGCCCCTGGAAGATCAACATCTGCTAGCAAGGACCTCTGAGGAGGACACAAGGCATACTTTCCAGGGTTGAAGGAAAGACCAAGAGGATATGAAGGCCCTGGAATTCACTGTGAATGAATTCTTGAAAAAACATACACTGATCAAGCCTTTGTGTTCCTTCCAAGGTAGTGACACAGATATGGAGCAATTGTCACTTGAAAGTGCCTTCTCTACTAAACTTGCAGAAGAAACATGTAGTAGAGGGCTCCCAAACACTTCCAAGATCCTCCTGCATGGTCTCAGTCTTGTTAAATTTTGTTCCCCACCCACCAACATAACAGTGTTCACCCACGAATACAAACAAGTGTGTCCCTTCCCCAAAGCACTATGCCAAAAAGTGGGGGATACAGAAGTGACCAAGACAGACAAGGTAGGGAAGGGACACTGAACAGGAAATGAAGACCAAGAGTCTTCTGGTAGCAAGTTCTGTGGAGGAAACACAATAGGACAATGAGGTCAGAGAAAGTACTAGGGAGTGGGGTGCTCCAGATTAAGTGGTCATTGAAGACCTTGAAGTTCTAGGGAAGGAAGAGCAGCCCAATGCAGGGCACAAGCTCCAAGGCCCCGAGGTGAGAAAAGGCAGATGGTGGTGAGAAGCTGAGAGTGAAGGGGGTTGAAGGGACATCTGAGAGGATATGAAGGCCAGTTCCAGGAGAGCCCCATACGCCAGGACAGGGAGTCAGAATTTGACCGTGAATCTGACTTTAGTCACTCTGAAGGCTTTCAACTAGAGGGGTCTGGGCTGCCTGGAATCCCAAGGTCCAAGTCTTCTTCTGATGCCCCAGAAGAGTTTGTGGGGGAGGACCACATAGGGAAGGTGCTGGGCTGTTCATTGAATGAATGAATGCACCTTTGGAAAGTTGTGCGGACTCACGTCCAGGGACAACTACAGTTCCACAGGTGCCCTAGATCCCGGAGGCTACCAGAGGCACCGGCTGCAGGCTGGGGTCCAGGAGCTGTGCCCTTGGTCACATCCCCGCCCGGGTTCATGGCCTGGAGTCCTTACTTCAGGGAAGGACAGTGTGGACGCAGCAGGCCAATGAATAGAGGGTCTTCCCGCTTGCTCCTGAGCGACCCCTGCTATACCCCTGCCCCTTCCAAAACCCTGGTCACCTACTCTGTTTGCATTCGACCCTTGCAAGCAACATGGCCTTTTGCCACTACAGTGTCACTCGGTCTGCCCCCAGACACCTAGACAGGAGGCTCCGATTTGCTCCTGTCAAACCATACCCAGTGTCCTGGCAGCCTGGCATGGTTCACCAAGGAAGCAAGTCAGCCTCCAGAGTCCATGCAGCCTACTCTCCTTCGCGCAGGCCCTGCCCCCTTCTGCGCAGGCCCCTCCACTTAGCCCCGCCCCACGAAGACCCCTCCCCTCTAATGTCCCGAGTTCCTCGGGCTGGCGTGCGCGGTGGCGGGGCGGTCCTGAAAGCTGTAGCAAGGGCGGCCGCTGAGGAGCTCGGAGCCGGTGGGGGCGGGGGTGGGGGGGCGGAGGGTGGCGGGAGAGTGCGAGGGCCGGCTGGGGCCGGTTCCGCGTGCAGGGATTTTTTTTTTTTTTAGCATAACAGTATTCGTTGATTTTTGCACCACACCCAGTGCTCCATGCAATACGTGCCCTCCCTAATACCCACCACCTGGTTCCCCCAACCTCCTACCCCCCACCCCTTCAAAACCCTCAGGTTGTTTTCAGAGTCCATAGTCTCTCATGGTTCAGCTCCCCTTCCAATTTCCCTCGACTCCCTTCTCCTCTCCATCTACCCTTGTCCTCCGTGTTATTTATTATGCTCCACAAATAAGTGAAACCATAATTGACTCTCTCTGCTTGACTTATTTCACCCGTGCAGGGATTTTTAAATGTCCGACTCTTAGCAGGACAGGAGCAGCGGGCTCGGCCGCCAGCGCGGTGTAGAGCGCAGGAGCGGATCCCGCCCCGGCCGCGCGCTTTGGCCCCCGCTGCCTCCCGCCTCCCGCCTTCTGCCTCCTGGCTCCCCGCTCCCCTCGGCCTCCTGCCTCCGTCCTTTCGTCCCCTGCCCAGGGGACGGCTTCGGTAAAGGGCCCTGTGGCGAGGTGCGGGTCGGCGCGGCAGGGAGGACTCCCACAGCGCCCGGGCCTGGCCGGGGTGGGAGTGGGGTGAGGCAGGATCGCCGGGTCCTTGAGGCGTCAGCGCTGGGTGCCCCGGTAGGGTTGCTCAGAGACGGACCGGGGGGAGATATTGGGGGGGGGGGAGACTGAGGTAGCCCTTCCCGCAAGGGAGGCGGTAGACCCTGTCCCTGTGGGGATGGGAAGGGTGCTCAGTGGTGGGAGAGGGGTGACCCCAGATTTGGGGAGAACTCACCCATACCTCTGTGCCACCCTGACTTTTCAGGGATGCAAAGGAAGAGACACAGTGAAGGAGGAAAGTGGCACTCATGTCTCTGTTCGCTTCAGGAAAAGGAAGGCAAATGTGGCTGTTGTGAGTACAAAGGAGACAGGTTGTGGAGGAGGACCCCCCCCCCCCATCTTACCTGAGAACCAGACTGGGCTCTGCCACATTTTTATTGATAGGGGGTTATTGGGAGTGCATTTGGCAGAAGTGGTGCCCACAACCTAACCAACTTTTTCTTTCTTCTGTCTCTCTGTCTTTGAACTGTTTGGTGTGTTTCCTTGGGGAGGAGGGTTGCTTTATGTTAGTTTTTGCAGGATCCAGATGAAGAAATTGCAAAAATGGACAGGACTTTGAGAAGTCAGTGCAGTAGTCAGGTAGTTACACTTGCTGATTGGGCCTAGGTGGAGGGCCTCCTGCTTTTTATGCATTAGATTGAATCTTAATTCCTCTTGCCTCCTGCTGAAGGCTGGTTCTGTACCTATGGCCACAGTACACATGGCTGAGCTCTGTGCCCATCCGTGGCACCGGCCTCTGCCAGCCATAGGAGGAGGGCTTCTGACACAGATCTCTGGGTAGCTGTGATGATGTGAGTCCGTGTGTGTTTATATGTAACCATAAATTCTCCCTGTCCACACATCTATTTTTCCATCATGTCATGGTGCTTAAGGACCTCCCACCCCCTTTAGGTCAGGTTTCTAACTTATCCTGCTCTGGGGGATCTCAGCCCACAGTTGGGACTGTGACTACTACTAGTGACTACTAATGTCTGGGGCTCAACCTGACCTCGCCAGAATATTAGTGGAATATTCTGTGTGATGATATATGTGTCTCAACCCAGTTTTTTAATTGACTAGTCCATTTCTCTTGTCTCTCTGGAATAGAGTTACCACCAAATTTCCTGCATGCTCATGATATCATTACAATATCAGAAGTTCTATCAGAAAAAGCTTGTGTTTTATCAGAAGTTCTAGCAGAAAAAACTGTAGACTGTAGTTATGGCTTCAGTAGGGGAATCAGCCTTTTTCCAAACTAGTGGGTCAGACCTTCTGACCCTATCATAGAGAAAAACTGAGCAGGAATAGTATTTGAGCTGAGGACAATGGTCCCAACTAATGGTCTTAACTAATGGTCCCAAAGTACATCACTTTGTTGGGGCAGTGAGCCACAGCCATAACAGTTGGTTCTGGAAGACTAAAGGGCTTTAAGGAAGTGGGCTTGCAGTAACAGTTGTCACTGCATGTAGACCCTAGTAAGTAGCATTTCTGGGGATGATTTCCTACTCATTAGAAGAAGAAATACTTCACTGTAGGGAAGTAAATAAGACAGCATGTCCCAACTTCTTAACTTTCTTTTCTTTTTCTCTCCTTCAAAAACCAAAAAGCAAACTTTAATCAGATTGATTTTTTGAGGCATGATAAAATGGATCTACTTTTTGAGACTCAAGATTGTTTATTTTCCCAGCTGTTTTTGAACTGAAATTTCCAAGTGAGAAGGAAGCAAAAGCATCTATATTGACTTGTTAGAGTTTTAGAGTAGTTTCTATTCTCCAGGAGGACCTGAGCAGTGCTACGGTGCCTTGCATAGGTAGTTCTATTCTTAATTAAAAGAGGCATAAGGAGTCAGAGGTGGTTAGAAATAGTTAAGGTTTGTCTCTTTTTCTTATCCTGTTCCTTCCTAAAGTCAGATGGATCTGGACTCCTTTAAAACCCAGTATCTGCTCAAGAGAAAGGACAGAGAGGTGCCTGGGTGGCTCAGTGGGTTAAGCCTCTGCCTTCCATTCAGGTCATGATCTCAAGGTCGTAGGATTGAGCCCTGCATCGGGCTCTCTGCTCAGCCAGAAGCCTGGTTTCCTCTCTCTCTGCCTGTCTCTATGCCTACTTGTGATCTCTGTCTGTCAAATAAGACAGAGACTTCATATTGTGCTTCATCCAACGGGTCCTAAAACTTTCCAAACCACATGTCTGCTTGTAGGTCATCCAGTTTGTCTATGAACTGTGGGTTGGAAACTGCTGCCATTTTCTCCCCAGAGCTGCTCTCAGCTCTTTCATCCATCTGGCTGCAGAGGGTGGCACCCAGTTTCTGCCTTCAGAGCTAGAATTCATTTTTGAATGAAGAACAACTTAAGGCATTTGTCATGTAACACTTTTTGTGTCAAGGAAATGCTACCAGCACATGATACTAGAGCTGGAAGGGGAGGTTGCCCTTCTGGAACAGCTATTGGCAGGAGTTGTCATGGTTAATTTGCATGCGCCATTCTTTGTACCCTGGGTGGAGAAGAACTTTATCCTGCTTTGCTCTTCTCAGCATACTGAAAGTGCTCTGGTTACCTCTGAAAGTGGCTGGTGTGTCATGAGAGCCCTGCTCTTCCCTGTTCTCCAGGCAGCACCTGGAGCCCACGTCCCCATGCTCATTTCTAGTTGCCCCATTGTTCCTTTTCTTCTCTAGTCAACTCTAATGAGGTGTCTGCTTAAAAAAAAAAAAAAAAAAAGTGCCGAGAGTTTCCGACTTCCACAGGGCTTCCATGATGGTGGGATTATTATCCGCTGCATTGTCAACAAAATCACTCTTCTAATTAAAAAAAATCCATCATAGGTTTCTTTTCAGAGTAGGACAATAAACAGACTAGCTTTAAAAAGAAACCAAAGTAAAAAAAATTCTGATAATAATACATTAATAGTGGGAGACTTTAACACCCACTCACAGCAATAGACAGATTATCTAAGGAGAAGATCAACAAGCAAATAAGGGCTTTAATGACACAGTGGACCAGATGGACTTCATAGATATACACAGAACATTCCATCCCAAATCAACAGAATACTCATTCCTCTCAAGTGCACCTGGGACTTTCTCAAGAAGAGATCATATATTGTGTCACAAATCAGGTCTCAACTGATACCAAAAGACTGAAATTATTCCCTGCATATTTTTGAACCACAATGTTATAAAACTGGAACTCAGTCACAAGAAAACAATTGAAAGGAACTCAAAGTCTTGGAGGGTAAAGAACATCCTGCTAAAGAATGAATGGGTCAAAGGGGAAATTAAAGAAGAACTTAATTCATGCAAACTAATGAGAAGAAAAACACATCAGGTCAAAAACCTATAGGATACTGCCATATATACTTCCCTAAGAGGGAAGTACATAGCCCTCCAAGCCTCCCTCAAAAAGATAGAAAAATCCTAAATACAGAAACTAACCTTACACTCTAATGTATCTGGAGAAAGAACAGCAAATAAAGCCTAAACCAAGCAGGAGAAGAGAAATAATAAAGATTAGAGCAGAAATCAATGAAATCAAAACCAGAAGAACAGTAGAACAAATCAACAAAACTAGAAGCTGGTTCTTTGAAAGAATTAATAAGATCAACAATCCTCTGGACTGAATTATCCAGAAGAGAAGATAAAGGAACCAAATTAATAAAATTATGAATGAAAGGGGAGAGATCACAACCAATACCTAGGAAATAGAGACAATTGTTAGAACACATTACCACCAAATATGTGACAACAAATTGGGCAATCTCGAAGAAATGGATGCATTCCTGGAAATGTATAAACCACCAAGACTGAAACAGAAAGAGGTAGAAAATCTGAATAGACCAATAACCGGTAAGGAAACTAAAGTAGTAATCAAAAACCTTGAAAACAAACAAACAAACAAAAAACCAAAAACTAGAGTCCAGGGCCAGATGGCTCCCCAGGGAAATTCTACCAAACATTTAAAGAAGAAATAATACCTATTCTACTGAGACTCTTTAAAAAAATTAGAAATAGAAGGAAACTTCCAATCTCATTCTATGAGGCCAGCATTATCTTGATCCCAAAACCAGACAAAGACCCCATTGAAAAAGAGAACAGACCGATATCCCTGAGGAACATGGATTCCAGCATACTCAACAAGATCCTAGCCAATAGGATCCAACAGTATATTAAAAGGATTATTCACCACAACCAATTGGGATTTATTCTTGGGCTGCAAAGAAGGTTCAACATTTACAAATCAATCAACGTGATACATAACATTAATAAAACTAGAGACAAGAACCATATGATCCTCTCAAATGATGCGGAAAAACTGCTTAACAAAATACACCACCCTTTCTGGATGAAAGGATGGTGTATTATCTGGATGAAACTCTTCAAAGTGTAGGAACAGAGGGAACATACCTCAATACCATAAAAACCATCTAGGAAAAGCCCACAGTGAATATCATTCTCAATGGGGAAAAATGAGAGCTTTTCCCTTAAGATCAAGAACATGGCAGGGATGCCAACTCTCACCACTGTTCTTCAACACAGTGCTAGAAGTCCTAAAATCAGCAGTCAGACAACAAAAAGAAATAAAAGGCATTCAAATTGGCAAAGAAGAAGTCAAACTCTGTCTCTTCACAGACAACATGATACTTTATATGGAAAACCCAGAAGACTCCACCCCAAAATTGCTATAACTCATATAGCAATTCAGCAACATGACAGGATACAAAATCACTGCACAGAAACCAGCTGCATTTCTATACACTAACAATGTGACTGAAGAAAGGGAAATTAAGGAATCCATCCCATTTACAATAGCACCAAGAACCATAAGATACCTTTGAATAAACACAACCAAGGAGGTAAAGGGTCTGTACTCTAGAAACTATAGAACACTTATGAAAGAAATTGAGGAAGACACAAAAAGTTGGAAAAACATTCCACGTTCATGGATTGGAAGAATAAGCATTGTTAAAATGTTCATTCCACCATTGAATGGATATAGAAGATGAGGTGCACATATATATAATGGAATATATATATATTATATAATATATATATATATATATTATATAATACATATTCAGCCATCATAAAGAATGAATACATGCCATTTACACCAACATGGGTGGAACTGCAGGGTATTATGCTAAGTGAAATAAATCAGTCAGAGAAATACAGTTATCATATGGTTTCACTCATATCTGGAATATAAGAAATAGCAAGAAGGATCATAGGGGAAGGGAGGGAAAACTGAAGGGGAAAAAATCAGAGCTGGATACAAACCATGAGACACTCCTAACTCTGGAGGTTGGTGGGGGGATGGTGTAACTGGTTGATGGGCATTAAGGTGGGTATGTGATATGATGAGAACTGGGTATTCAGGTGTTCATATGCAACTAAGAAATCATGGAACCTGCATCAAAAATTAATGATGTACTATATCTTGGCTAATTGAATTTAAATTAAAAATAATGGTTAAAAAGGGATACTATATTTTTTCAAATGCTTTTTCTGTATCAATTGAGAGGATCATATGGTTCTTGTCTTTTATTAATGTGATATATCTTGTTGATTGACTTGTGAATGCTGAAGCACAGTTGCAGCCCAGGAGTAAATCCCACCCAAGGTCATGGTGAATAATCCTTTTAATGTACTGTTGAATCCTACTGGCCAGTATCTTGGTGAATACTTTGACATCTGTGTTCATCAGGGATATTCATCTGTAATTCTCCTTTTTGAGTAGGTCTTTGTCTGGTTTTGGGATCAACATAATCCTGGCCTCATAGAATGAGTTTGGGAGTTTTATTTTATGTCCTGTTGGATCCAATTTGCTAAAATCCTGTTAAGAATATTCCTAAGAATATTCTTGTTAAGAATATTCATATTTCTTGACATAAAAAAGAATATTCATATTTCTATGTTCATGAGAAATCTTAATTTGAAGTCCTCTTTTCTTATATTGTCCTTACCTGGTTTTGAAGTTAATGGCAATGCTGGCTTCATAGAATAAATTAGGATGTCTTCCTTCAATTTTCTAAAACGCTTTGGATTGAAGTGGCACTATTCTTCCTTAAATGATTGGTAGAATTCTATACTAAAGACACCAGAGCATGTAGTTTTTTTTAATGGAAAGTTTGTCATTGTTGTTGTGTTGGTTGTTTGTTTTGTGTTTTGTTTTTAGTAGGTTCAACACCCATCATAGAGCTTGAAGTCATGACCTCAGGATCAAGAGTAGCACGCTCTACTGACTGAACCACCCAGATCCCCCTGTGGAAAGGTTTGTAACCATACATTTAATTTCTTTAATAGATATTGGGTTATTTGAGTTATCTACTTTTTTCGTGAGTAAGTTTAGTAATTTGTGTCTTCCAAGAAACTTGTACATTTTATCTAAAATTGTGGACTAATGATTATTTTTCTTGATGCTTTGTGTATTACAAGACTTTTCCACTTTTGCTGTTGGGAACAAAACTTATTCTAGCCCTGTATGAGTTCTGGAAACATTGTTCTACCTGCTTATTTCCAGTGGTTCCTTCAGTTGCCTCAAGTAATTTCCTCACATTCATGCACTGACTGGTGATCAGCTGAAGACTTGAGTGGAACCTGAAGGAGTCCAGAGTGTTCTATCTTTCTCTTTCTCTTCTCCCTCTTTTCCTATCTTTTCACCCCACCTCTCTCTCTCTCTCCTCCATCCCTTCATACCTTTCTCTCTTCACCCTGTTCTGGTAGTCTTCCTGCAAATGATAACAACTTTGCCCTCCCTGAATCTTCCAGTCTCCTCCTCATGCAAAAACCACTGGGTCCTGTTTGGACTTTCCTTTCCTAGAAACTCACTCACCTTATGGGACAGGTTGGGGCCAGAGGTAAATATTTGGGAGCAAGTGCATACAGCTAGTAAATAAGACCATAAGTGCAACTGGAGAGAACTTGTAGTGGAGGAAGGATAGTATCTTAAATACAAAACCCACAGGGGCAGGGTAGGCACAAAAGAGACTATGATGTAGAAGTAGAAGAAAGATATAAGTGGAAAGAGGTTCAGGAAATAATGAAGTTTTGGAACTCAGGGCTTGAAGAGTTTCAAGAAACTGAAGGGGTCCAAGTGTCATTGCTCCAGAGGCCCAGAGCATCAGTGTCAGAAGGTCTTACACAGGCACAATGCCACCCATGCAATGAACACATCCCGTGCTGTGACTTTGCATATGATTGTTTCACTGGTTTTGCCAATATGGAAAACCAGTCCAGACTTCAGAGAACTGAAGTGCAGCTGAGTGAATGAGATAGGCAGAAGTGGTACAGGCCATATTTTCAGAAGATTGGCTAAAAAGGGAAGAAGATTAGTAGCTAGTGGAATGCAGGACCAAGGTGTTAAGAGGCGAGGGGACACCTTCTGCTCACTATCCAAGTCTTCAATCTGTGCATAGTCTGAGGAAGAAAAGGCAGTGGACAGGTAGAGCCTGAGATATGGAAGAAGGAAGGTAATTGATGGAGGAAGATCCCCGGAGATGGGAAGCTGGAAGGGTTTGGCTCTGTGCAAAGGGAAGAATGAGTGCCAAAGCAGGAAAATAGCAGATTAGAGAGAGCAAGTCTGAAATCCAGGTACTGGTCTCCCTCTTTACCAAGAGAGGTTGACAACACATGGGCAGGTTACATGTCAGCTTATGACAGCCTGAAAACAAGCCTCAGATTTGTTTCTAGCAGCCCAAAATCGCAACTCTGAGACCTATCCCCTGCAGCAGTGGCAGTAAGTCCCATCGATGCACTGAGATAGTGGGCATCAGAATGTGGAGCTCAAGGCCACGGTTTAGGACTGCCTTGGGTCACCCAAATGGTGTGTCATAGACAAGATACAAGGTACAAGAAATCCATCTTCCATAGCATCCATACTGAAGCATTAAGTTCCACATAGAAGAGGTACAACCACCTGATTTCTACAATTTAGAAGTGTATCGTATTGATAGAACATGGCAATCCAAATTGGTTTAAACCAAAAGAGAATTTATAGGTCTGTATTTGGCTGCATCTCATTCCAGAGCCCTGACAGGTTACCTGATGGATAGGTAGCTACCTGTGGTCACTTAATGGCAGCAAGTTCACGGACTGAACAAAAGTTCTGGGGTTGACTCCTGGTTCTATGTGACCTGCCCCGAATCATAGACTCATTTGGAACCAATCGCCAAGGCCAGAGGGACCCAATATGCTGACTGTGTGAGCCAGGATGGCCTCACCTTCACAGAATGCACATGGGCTAGAAGTGAAGAACAGTCACCTTATTCCTGGGAGGGAGGGTGCGAGAGAAATGCATTCTGGGAGCCACCAACAACTAGTGTTCCCTACATGAATCTCTCCGAAGCATCAGCTCTGGGGGGTCTGCTCCAGGAATAGAACACAAACAGAAAGAGCCATGGCCTGCGTGTGCATCTGTGATGGAATGTACTCCTACACAGTATGTGTGAGAAGGAGAGAGACAGTGATCCACAAGCTTGGAAAATGAGACTGTCATTCTAGAAGCACTGTGTCTTTCAGATGGTGCAACATCTGCTTAGAAAACATGGTTCATTTGCTTCTGCTTGACCTTTGATCTTGCTGCCTCTTCAATTTTGCTTCAAATGAACCCATAATTCCATCTCAAGAAGTTGACTGGAACTAATTCCTTTATTAAATAAACTTCATTTAAGGGCTGACTGCTTTGTGTCGTGGAAGAAAATACATCTTACTTTTGTTGAGACCAATCCAGGTCAGCAGTGCAAAAGCTTCCTTTTGAGAGAGGTGAACCACCATCCCTTGGATGAAGGGCTGAGGAAGCTTTTGTACTGAAGGTGCAAAGTGGAGAAAAGAGAGCCATCACATAGGAGCCAGTTCAGAGGGTGAGCATGTTGGGGCCAATTCCACATTAAAACCTGTTAAACCCCTAGGGCCTACCTGAGCCTACTTAGCCATAGTGACTCCATGTTGCCTAGGTAGACATTTTGTTGTTTAATAAATGCCTCAGCAGTTACTGATATCAGTTCCAGGTAACTGTTGCTAAAACACACATCTAAAACAAGGCCAGACAGGTGGAAACATCCAATCAGCCAAAGCCACATATGTAGAGGTCTGCAGTTGTGCCCTAAAAAACTAGCCTGTAAGACCAAGGGGTCATCGCTCTCTTCAGAGGCGACCCTGGCCGATCAGTCTGACTTCTAATGCCTGGCATAGAATAAAGCTTTACATAACTTTCACTTTGTCTCAGCCTCGTTCCCCTGGCCAGTCAGTCTAACTTCCAATGCTTGGCATAGAATAAGGCTTTGCATAACTTTCACTTTGTCTCAGTCTTGTTCCTTTGATAATGGACCCAACATTTGGGTGCTCGTCTGGGATCAAACGATGAGAACTGAACCAGCATCAGAATTTCTGGGAAAAGCCTCCAGAGGTAAGATCTCCAGATTTTATTGTGAGATCTGGTCTGTCTGGTTGCGGAGCTCCAGGGTATGACCCACCAGGAGAAGCTGGATGCAGCCATGCTCCCCAGGGCTGGAGTGGATGCGGGGACGCCCCATCCCTCTTCTGGTAGATCGCCAAGGGGTTCAAGTCTCCCTAGATGGTCAGGGGAGAAAATCCCCACCAGCGGGTGGTTGCAGGGGACCGAGAAAATCCCCACCAGCGGCAGGTTCTGGGTAAGGGCTGCTGGGTCTGTGGTTGTCTGTGTCTTATATTTTTGTTGTCCGTTGTGTTGTTTGTTGTGTTTGAAAAAATGGGGCAAGCAGAGAGTAAGGGGACTCTGACTTTCATCTCTCCATTCCTTCTAATAGATGTGGGACTTCTCCCTTGCTCAACTCGAGACAGAGACTTTAAG
This sequence comes from Eira barbara, assembly GCA_020311275.1. NCBI lineage: Eukaryota > Metazoa > Chordata > Mammalia > Carnivora > Mustelidae > Eira > Eira barbara. The sequence goes on along the minus strand of JAHRIG010000082.1, from coordinate 107,359 downwards.
GAATATTTCCAAGCAGCTGCCAAAACTCCCTTTGTTTTGGGGAATTCCTTGCCTTCTCTGGCCCAACCTGTACTGCCTAGCCCCTCCCCCTTGCTAGCGGGGACTTCTGGCAGCACTTTGTTCTTCTGTCTCCCCCTTCTGTTTCTGCACCAGCTTGGGTGTGGCCTGCATAACTGGCTTCTAGACCATCCTCGGTGCTTCCTGCACCATGGCTCCTTCTCTCTTCACTGTCAAGGAACAAAAAGAGCACCCCCTGGACATAACACCCCCCACTCCAGATCTTCCCACCCATGTCTCAGGTAAACATTAAAAGTGGAGTGGGTCCAGGTGAAACATAAATCAATATTTAAACTAAGTTAAGTTTTTTGGTTTAATTAAGATAGACATGTCTTTAAAGTTACAGCAGTAAATGTGAAACTTCAAAGTTTACTTAAGGTCAAATAAGCTCATGTTATTTGTTAAAATCTGCTAATAAAGAAATAACTGAACTAATGATTAATTGTCTGTCTCAAAGTTTTAATGGGTAATTGTTAAAGTAGCTTTCAAAGTCTTAGGTAACCTGAAACTTTAAAGGTTTGCTTGGATGACAAATGGAATTAAATTTGTTGGACATCTAGGTCTTAACCAAATAGGATAAAATACTAAAGCATTAATTACTGGAACCAGGTTTGTGCTTTTGACTTCTTACTGCAAAAAAAAAAAAAAAAATTAAATCTGTTGGTAAACATGTTTTGTGCTTACCTGATTCATAAATTTGCCATCTACAGAGTTCTGTTTTAACTGTTCACAATTGGTTAATACTTAGCAATCACTAGAGGTTAAAATGTTTCTAATAATAAAAAATTCTGCTAACTGTAACTAAGACTGACGGAAGTAAAAAAAACAACTGTGTATGTAAAAAGTAGGAGATACATTAAAAAAAAAGGAATGGAAATACATTTTGATAAAAGGTAATTTTGTGCTAAATGAGATAATTGTTTGAAAAAAAATGGCTTGGGACAAAACCAAGATGCAAAAAAAGTTGTAAAAGGTTTGTGAAGGGAAATCTTCAAAAAGAAATTTTAGGTATAGTCAGGATGGACTAAGATTAAAATGAATTTTAAAATGTAGCACATCAGAATGATAAATACAAATGAAATGACTCCATGTATTCTAGACTACCAAAAGAAAAACACCGTTAAGGTTTTTATTAAAAGTTTTAATGTTGTCTAAAAAACCAGAGGAAAGGCAGTTAACTGATAACTGATAGTAAGTTTAGAAACACTGTACACACACCAAAAAGAGGGCCTGAGAGAGTAAGTAGTTTGGTCTTAAAATAAAAATGTCCGATTGCCCCAGAACATGAAAGAAAATAATAAAAACTAAATTTGAGGGTATTTTGTAAGTCATAGAAGGCTTGGGGAAAGTGACCTTTATTTGCCTTGGTTTATAGGTTTGAAAGAGAACAATGAAATATGTTGGAAATTTAACCATGTTAGTCAGTTTTGATGGATGTATTCACGAGAAGGGAAAAAAGACTAATAAATCTTTTCCTGCAAAATGTTTCTGTTCTTAAGAAAGAAAGACTAAAGCTCTGTGTCATGGCAAATCTATATTGGTGATCCACTCAAGTAAATGTTGACTATTATGTAAACTTAAAAACACTGGTATAAAAAAAAATCTACTTTCTCTCTGTTCAAAAAGACAAAGTTTTCTTAGATTAATTGATCTGCTGTTAAGAAGAGAATATAAATGGTTTTCTCTTTGCCTGCCCAGAGAAACCAGTTTCTATGTTTTGTTTCATCCATAATCCTATTTAGTCATGTGCTTTAAAACTTAGATTTTAGCAATTGTCAACAAGGTTTAAATTGTAAATGAGATCTCTTTGACTCATAAGACTTTCCCTTGGTCTGCTGTGTTACTCAGAAAGTACTGCTAAACCAATGATAAACCTTGGGTTACATTTGGGTAAACACTGTGTGTCACGAAATTAACCTGATTTTCTTGCCAGTTAAATTGTAAAGCCATATCTATTCTGAGTTTTTGTCATTTATAATTGTTTTATTTTCTTGTAAAAGAAGTTTTACCTTAAAGGAGATTCATATAAAGGATTTTCAGGACAAATACAGGTATTTGATATGTTAAAAATTCTAGAATACCCAACTTTTGTAGCAACATGGACGGGACTGGAAGAGATTATGCTGAGTGAAATAAGTCAAGTAGAGAGAGTCAAGTATCATATGGTTTCACTTATTTGTGGAGCATAACAAACAATATGAAGGACAAGGGTAGATGGAGAGGAGAAGGGAGTTGAGGGAAATTGGAAGGGGAGGTGAACCATGAGAGACTATGGACTCTGAAAAACAACCTGAGGGTTTGGAAGGGGCAGGGGGTGGGAGGTTGGGGGAACCCAGTGGTGAGTACTAGGGAGGGCACGGATTGCATGGAGCACTGGGTGTGGTGAAAAAACAATGAATACTGTTATGCTGAAAAGAAATAAATCATTTAAAAAAATTCTAGAACTAAAATGGGTAAGAATTTCCAGAACTAAGTAAAAACTGCATTCAGACTAAACCAGAATTAGCAATATGGGACTAAACGAACTGATGTTTGCTCTTCCAGACCAGGGAAGCTTTTTTTAAAGTTATCTGTAAATTACAGAAATGTAAAAATATTCATTTGTAAATAAATCAAAGCATTCAACTTTTCTAGAGAGAGTCTGAACCCTCTAAAACTCAAAAGGTCTCAGCAAGTATTCTTTCTTCCATGGCAATCAGTCACTTGCATAATTTCAATAAGAATCTGTTCTCCTTATAACAGGACACCATTGGAAACAACGTTTATTTTACCAAGGCTTTGACTGGAATATCATATTTGAGAAAGACTCAGATATGACCAGACAGCTTAAAGGAACTAAGGTAGACTTTATAAAACCTGGAGCCATAAAGCCCCTTGAAATTGTTGGCCTGATACCTTGCTTACAGAGTTCCCAGCAGCCTCACTAGGTGAGTAAAGAATGTCACTTCCTGGCAGGTGCAGGAATCTCAGGATACTTTGCGGACCTCAGAGAAAGGAATTTGCCCAAATTGACTGGTATTGCAGGCATGCATATCTGATGGCAAGTACTTGGCTTGGCTTCTGGCCTGGAGAGGCTATTACAAGTTCAACCCAGAGATTTCTTATAAAAAGTTCCAGCAAAGCAGATTCTAAAAGATCTATATGATCACTCACTGTTCTTGCTGAGCTTATTTAAATAATTAGGCCAAGTTTGTTAAAACTGGACTTTTTTTTCAAATAAATTAATCCTGATTTGGCTATCTCTGAAAATGAGGGTTATTTTAGAAGAAAAATTATGTTTCAGTAACACACCTTTGTGAATATTAAGTTCTAGATTTTTTTGTCTTTAAACGTTTGTTTACCTAAACTAGACAACTTGAGATAAACTTCAGAGAAGTTACTAGCTCATTTAGATGATCATGCCAAATATTCTGTAGGGATAATAACAGAACCCATTGGACACAAATATATGTCAGTTTTTATAGATACCTTTTCAGGCTAGGTAGAGACTTTTTCTGCCAAACATGAGATGGCAGAAATAGTAGCCAAAATGCTACTAGAAAAAATAATTCCTAGGTTTGGGTTCCCTCTCATAGTCGGGTCAGACAATGGCCCTGCATTTGTGAGTTCAGTCTCACAGGCATTGGCCAAGGCCGTGGGCACTAATTGAAAACTACACTGTGCCTACCAGCCCCAAAGTTCCAGACAAGTAGAGAAAATGAACCGGACTCTTAAAGAAACCTTGACAAAGTTAATTCTGAAAACTGGCAGTGGATGGGTGGATCTCCTTCCCTTCACCCTCCTTAGGGCATGATGTACACCCTACTTAAACAAGGTTACCCCATTTAAAATAATGTTTGGGAGACCCCTCCACTCTGCCCATGACTACAAAAGGTTACCCTAACAAAAATGACTGATCAGTCTGTACTCTAGTCACTACAGGCACTAAAGTCTGTCTTAAAAAGAGCCCACACAGGGATCCGAGCTGCCTACACTGAGACAGAGATGGAGATGGAACCACATCCTTACCAACCCGGAAACTTGGTTTGGATATGCTGCCACCGAATATAAACTTGAAGCCTCGCTGAAAGGGACCATTCACTGTCATCCACCCCCATGGCAGTAAAAGTAAAAGACATCAGGACCTGGATTCACACGTGTCACACCAAACAAGCCAAAAGCAAGAACACCCCCCAGAAATAAGAGCCACTGCCGGTGGACCCTACCAACTGTGGACTAAAACTAAGACTCAAAAGGGTTTCATAACTTTTAACCCTGTTCCTACTCAGCAGCACCCAAGGAACACCTCATTGGCCTAAAACAGCCCAGTGGATCATAATAGTCCCTACTGTCTTCACTAACTTCCTTAAGGCCCCCACCAGAGCCTGGTTTCCTTGCAGTTCAGAAAGAGTCAAAGAATTGACTAATCTCCAAAGAAAAGGGGGGAATGTTGGGGCCAATTCCATATTAAAACCTGTTAAACACCTAGGGCCTGCCTGAGCCTACTTAGTCATAGTGACTCCATGTTGCCAAGGTAGACATTTCATTGTTTAATAAATGCCTCAGCAGTTACTGATATCAGTTCCAGGTAACTGCTGCTAAAACACACACCTAAAACAAGGCCATTTTGTTTAATAAATGCCTCAACAGTTATTGATATCGGTTCCAGGTAACTGTTACTAAAACACACACCTAAAACAAGGCCAGACAGGTGGAAACATCCAATCAGCCAAAGCCACATATGTAGAGGTCTGTGGTTGTGCCCTATAAAACTAGCCTGTAAGGCCAAGGGGTCGTCGCTGACTTCGAAGGTGGCCCTGGCCGGTCAGTCTGACTTCTAATGCTTGGCATAGAATAAAGCTTTACATAACTTTCACTTTGTCTCAGCCTCGTTCCCCTGGCGGGTCAGTCTAACTTCCAATGCTTGGCATAGAATAAGGCTTTGCATAACTTTCACTTTGTCTCAGTCTCTTTCCTTTGATAATGGACCCAACAAGCAGAGTGCACAGCCACCTGCTGCTTCTCTCACTGCCCAGCCAGGAAAATTCTTTGAAACAGAGGCATCTCTGTGATCACAAGCAGACACGAGCAATATCTCCAGAGCAGACTCAGAGCACCCACTTCTGCCTTCAGCCTGAGGCAGAGGTTCCAGTAGTCTCCACAGAGGCTTCAGTTTGTTCAAGAGTGAGAACAGACAGAGGGATATTTGGGACTCCTGGGTCCCTTTGCTAGCAGGATACAACCCTGGTAGCCAGCCTCCAAAATGGTCCCCAATGATCGATGTCTTCTGGTATCGTCTCTTCCACATTGAGGAGGACTGACCTGTGCAACCAATAGCATATTGCAGACATGATGATGTCTCTGGAGGGTAGATCATAAAAGATACTGTAGCTTCTCATTTGCTTTCTCACTGACTCTGGGAGAACCCAGCTGATATTTTGTGAAAGATAGTCAAATAGTCCCATGGAAAGACACACATAGCAAGGAACCAAGGTCCCCTGACCATATCCATGTGGACAAGCCATTCTTGGGAGCAGACCCTCCAGCCCAAGTCAGTCCTTCAATTGACTAAAGCTGTGACTGGTGTCTGGGCTACAAGATGATGAACCCAGCACCAAAATTCCTCAGTTAACCGACTCTCAAATTCCTGATTCGCAGAAACTGAGATAATAAATATTCTCTTAACAGTTTTGGAGTCATGCAGTAAAATAAATAATATAGCTCCACTTCCAGATGCAGGCAAACAAGACTTGTTTCCTGGTTACCCAGTATTTGTAGGACTTATTCTCAGTGCCATGATCCATCCTGTTGGATAGAAACTTCCAGAGTTCAGGAACCAGATTGTCATTAACACCCACTTCCTATCCTCCTAATTTCCCCACATAATATAAATGCTCAATAAACATTTGCCAGATGAAGTTGAATTTCTGTCCTCTGTAGGGGAGATGATTC
>JAHRIG010000082.1:38867-71371 GCA_020311275.1 Eira barbara | reverse complement strand
AACCTTTCCATACCCAGAACAACTCCGGCCTCCTCACATCAGCCCCTGCCCTGGTGTTCCCAGCTCCATTCATGGTACCAGTGTTTACCCTGGTTGTTTAGGCCCAAAACCTGGGTGGTAACACCTTTATTCTTCCCTTATCCCTCAGCATCATCCATCAGCACGTCCTAGCACCCGAATCCAAGCCACCACCATCACCCCTGGATTCCGGTAGAAGCTGCCTAGCCCTCTCCCTGCTGACACACTGCTTCTCCCCAATCAGGCAGCCCGAGGGTAGGTTTTAGGACAAAACTTGGGCCATGTTTGTCTTCTGCTTCCTTACTGTGGTCTAAAAGGCCCCTCTGGCTCTACTGAGCACCATGTCTAACCACATCGGCCTGCTTTCTGCTTCTCACACACCAGGCATGGCCCCACCTCGGGCCTCTGCCTTTGTTCCTTCCCTCTGCCCGGAGTTCTGTGTGTCACAGACTGACTGCTTCTCAGTATTCAGGTCCCTACTCACACGTCACTTCCCTCAAGGACCTACCACGACTAACAGTGAACCTTCTCCCCGTGACCTTGTGTATCTCTTCATAACAGTTACCATGATCAGAAAATGCAGTTGTCTGATGTGGCACACATTCCCTCCTACTTTAGAACATCAGCTCCTCGAGAGCAGAATCAAGAACAGTCTTGTTCACTCTCGCACCTAGCACTGACCTCGGACGGTGCCAGGCACGTGGCAGGTGCTCAGTGACTTGTCTACAGGCTACGCGGGGACATGGGTCAGGAGAGCCGAGGGGCCGGCTGCCTGTGGTGACAGTTTGCCTCAGTCACTGCTTCACTGTAGCAAGATCTGTAGCAAGATCCCATTCTGGACAGAGTTTGGTGGGTCGTGGGAAGGATGTGATGCACTCGTGTTCCTTCAGATCCCATCACTGAGACGTGGCCCCATCCCAGCAACCTGTGGATGGATCTTGGTGGTGCTGGACACACAGGTGACCTCTTGGTTCTAGAGTCCTTCCCAAGACCCCCATGGCTGCAGACCCTCCAAAGGACATCTTGTCAGAACAGCCCAGAGGCTACAGAGTCATAGTCAAGGGACTGGGACCCCGGACTCTCATCCAGCTTGGTCCCTGTCCAGCTGAGGAGCCCCCCACTCCCCAGAGCCCCCCCACCTAGCTGGTTGTGGCTGCCCAGCGCCCCCTAGGCTGAGGCCTTGAATGCCCTTTTCCTTTGCAGTCACGAAATCCAAATACCCGTCCCATGTGGGTGTTACAGGAATCCTCCTACAGGAAACAAAGCATGCTTTCAAAATCCTCACCAAAGAAGACTGCCTGAAAGGTATGCAACTGTCTCAGGGTGTGTGGCCTGTGGCCTCCCTGGCTATGTCGGCCCTTTCCTCATGGCTTCAGTGGGTCCATTTGGCCTCTCGGGTCAGCACAGATTGCAGATCCCTGCTGACAGTGCATCCCACACCTGCCACCTGCCGAGAACGCCCCTGCCCTCACGGCTCTCCCCAGGGCATCTGGAGCCCAGCCAGCAGCCGCAGCCAGATAGGACTGGAGGGAGGGCTGCTGGGCTGCGCTTCCAGATACGAGGGTCTGTTTCCATGACTGAGACCCTCCCCTGCCCCAACTTGTTGCCCTGCCCCAAGGAGTGGATCTAAGCAGACCCTGAAGGGAGACACCTAAGTGCTTGTCCCTGGCCCTTTCTGGTAAACCTTTGGGTTCCAGGAAAGCAGGTGGAGCCTCACCCACTGGGTGTGCCAGAGGTAATTGTTCTGGCAGAGACAAGCATAAGCACCTGTGCTGTCTGTCGACATTTCCACACCCCTTACCCACAAATCTGAGATTGCAAAACCACAGCGGGAGGTTTTCGTTCCTTTATTTTAGACTTTGTTTTTTCTTGCTGCTTCCTTCTGTTTCCTTGTATGTTCTTGTCTCATTTAAAACCTCAGAAAGCGGTGTCTGGGTGCCCTCACTCTCAGCATAAAGCCATGAGTCCGTCTGAAAACTATGTGGGGAGACCCATTTTTTGCACTTTTTCTGGGAGTTTGGCTTAGAGCCTTTGACTCTGAAAATTAGTGTTGAGTTATATTTAAAATCTGAATACAACGGTCTTATGGCAGAAAAATGTCCTGTCGTCCTGGTGCTTCTGAACTTTGTGGACTCTCCATTTCTTACTAGCTTACGTTCTATTACAGACATTTTAGGAAGGTCTTGTGCTTCAGCGTGAGCTTAACTGTCAGGATTTTTTTTTGTTGTTGTTTTTGCCTTGTCGTTTTTCTCCTGTTTTTTTTTTTTTTTTTGTTTTTTTTTTTCAGTCATCCCCAAGCTAAACTGTGTGTTCGCAGTGGAAATCGATGGCTTCATTTCCTACATTTATGGAAGCAAATTCCAGCTTCGGTCAAGTGAGTGATCTGCCAAGAAATTCAAAGCAAAGGGAACAGCTGACCTGTGAGCTCTCTGCTGTGGAGATGACTGTTTGGGATCCCAAGGACCGGGGACACCTGCGTGCCCACCTTTCAGCGGAGACATGGCTGAGCTGGTTCTGCTTCTAGATCACCCCCAGCCCGTTAACACTGGAGTTAAGTACAGTTCATCATCCGGGAAGAAATGTGCCTTACTGAGCAAAGTCTGGGAATGGAGGGGTGTCTTTCTAGGTGATGACAGGTGTGCATTGCCCCTGTGAGAGAAAATCCTGGCAGGATCGGCACAGGTTGGGCTGACTGGTGGCATTATTAGGTTTTTATTTCTCTTTCATCCTCTTCTGAGTGTTCTGTGATGAATCCATTGTTTATGTAATAATAAAATGCATGTGTCAGCGATAAGAGGGTCCTGATGAAGGACCGAGCCCTGCGGCCCAGCCTCACTTGGCCAGAAGGGAAGTGGGCTGGAGGCTGTTCCTGGCAGGCAGCCCCACTTCTGCAGTGTAGACAGAAGCTGCCCTCAGGTGCCTGCTTGCCAAGGGTAGGGGCTTGGCGCATCTGACATGTTAGTTTAAGTCACGTCCCCTGTGGCACTCTTGGACCTAACTGCTGTTTCCAGAAAGCTGGAGAGTGAGTGGTGAAGTCGCAGAGGGCCTTTGGGCTCACTGGCTCTGAGAAGTAGTATGGGACTGGGACCAGGATGCAGGATGCAAGGTAAGCTGGTGCTTGCAGTGGTTGTTTACTACAGGGAGCTTGGACCTACAGTGCCTTCTCCTTCCTATGGCTCTTAGGCTCCAGGGTGGGCTGAAGGGGAACAAGACTGCAGATTTTCCCAAGCTCTCACGTCCTAGGAGAGTCCCGGTCCCAAACAGGGCCCTCTCTGTGTGCTGCCGCTGGAAACCTTGGCTCTTCAGTCTGACTCAGACTGTGTGCCGTGTGCCTACCAGACACTAGGTGAGGCTTTCACAGGCAGGCTTGAGTGGGGTCAGGGCATGGGCTGGCTTCCACTGCGTGGTGGTGGGGAAGCCACGTGACATGGAAGGACCAACAGCCCATTCCTTTGAGAAGTCAGTGTTTGCCGACCAACCAGGTGAGGGCAGAAACATTGCTGGGAACAAACCGGCAGCAAACCCATGAGATTTTTCTTTTACTGCAGGAGAAGCAGTGGTGCCAGACACTTGGCTTTGTCTGTATGTCCCGCTGGGCCCCTGCACTGGAGGAGAAAGGCCGTGGGAGGGGAATGTAAGCTCTGACTCTGATGGGAGAGCAGGAAGCCCTCACTCGGTGCACCTGTATCCATCCATGTGGGGTCCCTGGCTGGTCAGGATGGTCCAGGGTCGACTCAGTTGCTCTTTCACTGCAGCCATCACTACCTGTGCTGCAGGTCTCAGGTCCCACCCCCACTTGGGACAGGGCACCAGGCCTAGCCACTGAGCCCTGTGCTCTGAAGACCTGAATTTCCTACAAGGGACTCAGCCTCAGGGCTTGCTTGCCCAGGGCCTCGACACCCCTTGGTGCTTGTGTGGAGGAACTGTCTCCTGTGTACGATGAGGTGTGAAGGATGGACTCTGTAGCAGACTCACACCCGTGAGCAGTGAAAAACAAGCTAGACACACTCCAGCCCCCTGCCTGCAGGGTAGGAAGGAGCATGGACACTCCTCCTAGTCTGGAAAGCAGGGACAAGGTGCAGTGTTCATGTGAGCCTCTTTCTCAGGCTCATATGTAGGTGGGAACATCGAAATCAGGCTGGGGCAGACGTCCCCAAAGATGCCAGCATCAGGATAATGGGCAGGGAGAACTCTTCTTGGCTATGACATTTTTGTTTTGGCTGGAGAATGTCTTTACAAATAATTTGATCCACTAGTCACAGAAGACTTCCAGTTGGGGCCATTTCCTTCTTTTATCCCATATATCCTGGGAGTCCAGAAATAGCCCTGAGGTTCAGGTCACCCCACCGTGGAGTCTTGGGCCCCAGATGGATGGAGGAGGGTTTTTTTGAGAAGGGTTGGTAAGAGGGCCCAGCCAGACATGGCATAGCCACAGATCTGGCCTGGAGGTTGGGCCCCATTGTCTCACATGGGTCAGGTTCCAACTCCTGAATAGAGCACACCACCACCACCTCCCCCCCTGAGAGGCAGAAAGGTAAAGACCTAAGAATGGTGTGGGAAAGGAGGTCTACCCCTCCTGGTTTCTGAGCTCCCAGTCTATAGCCATATAGGCCACTGATCCAGAACATTTTGTCATCTACAGAGAGTGGGATGGCCAACCTAGGTGGGACATGGCCTGCTTGGGGTGGCTGCTGTGAGAAGTGCCCAACCTGATTCTGAAGGAATATTTGGAGACTATCAAACATGTCAATGCAAGTTTTAGTGACTTCGACACTTTAACTTCCCAGCTACTGGAAAAAAGATGGTGTGGATGTATGAATCAAGAATGCCTCATCTTTGGATTCCCTCTGGCTAATACCTAGTTTAATCTGGTTGCATGAAACTCTGGGAAAGGAGCTCCTCTGACAGGCCCATAAGCAGAACTCCCAGTTATCCAGCACTTCTCAGTGTCCATGCTGCTGCTAATGGCCTTGTGACCCCAGGAATCTGCAGGCTCGTGGAGCTTCTGCTGAATTATCAACAAAACATTTAAAAAGTTCCACATAAGTTCAGTAAGCTATTGCTTATATCCCTGGTTCATCAGTTGGTTTTTGAAAATGGTCGCACAATCCCGACCCCCTAGAGTTGTGCTAATGCAGCAGCTGTGGGTGCCCAGAGCAGCTCCTTTGGGGAGACATGTGCTCTTGTACTCCCAACACTCCAAGACTGTGAATTGTGGCTGTTTCCCTGAAGGGACCTTAGGTTGCTGTTGGACAAATTAAGACACATCGATTACGTGGCAATGAGTTCACGATCCAACCATGAATAAGAATCGAGAGATGGCCTAAAACTGGCCTAATCCCAGCATCCAGTTAGAATGGAGAGGGGCCCGAGTGTGTGTAAGTGGTGAGTGTGCATGTGTGCGTGTGTATGCATGGAAGGGCCAGTGGGAGTTTGGGGCCTCAATGTGTGTGCATGTGTGCAAGGGGGTCGTTGTTGGGGCTTGGTGTGTGTACACATGGTCAGTGTATTACTTCAGGCCACCAGGCCTCCACGCACAGAGTGAGTGGCTTAAACACCAGACATTTATGTCCCTGCAGTTCTGGAGGCTGGAACTCTGAGATCAGGCACATGGTTGCTCCTCAGTGCACACACATCCCTGGTGTCTCTCTCTCTCTGTGACCTAATCTCATAAGGACACCGGTCGGATTGAATTAGGACCCCCAATGGCCTCAATTTAACTTAATCATCTCTTTATTAAAGGCCTGTGTCCACACACAGTCACATTCTGAGGTCTCCTGGGAGTAAGGCTTCAGGGCAAATGGATGGAATTACCCTAGGTCCATCCAAGCCGTCTGGGTTCTAAATCAGGACCTGGACCTAAGAGCCTTTTGCAGAATATGCTTGGTTAGTAACCAGAGCAGCAAACTCTGCTCTGACATACTGGATGGTATTCATGTAAACAGGCCTCCTCCAAATAAACCCAGGTTGCAGGAGGAAACACTGGCCTCCCTGTCAGAGTGGCTGTCTCTCTCACTGCTCCTCCTAGTAGATGTGGAGGCTTCTCCCTCACTTCCCTGGTTAATGCGAATAACTGTGCCTAGTTTACCTCAGAACAGGGACTTTAAAGAATATTCCCAAGCAGCCGCTGAAACTCCCTTTGTTTCAGGAAAATCCTTTGTCTTCTCTGGACTGACATGGACGTCCTAATTCCACTCATTGGGGGAAAAATAAAAACCCCAATCCTGCATCTGCTCCTCTGCCAGAGCTGACATACTTTAGAACTGGGAGACCTTTTTCTCTGCTGTCCAGATTTTTATCTGCCTCTAGCCTTCCATGGGACACCTCACCTCTTCTGCCTTCTCCCCCACCTCCTGATCCTGCACAACCGTCCCTGTGGCCTGCCTACCTGGCTGCTGTACCATCCTCAGTGTCTCTGGCACCATTGGCTCTTCCTCCTCCCCTTGCTGTCTAGGAGTGCAGACCACCCCCTGGACTTCACACCACTCACTTCCAATTTCCTACATGTCCCAGGTAAAAAGTGACAATGGGGAACAAATTGATTATCTTTTTTAAAATTATTTTTTATTATGTTAGTCACCATGCAGTATGGCATTAGCTTTTGGTGTAGTGTTCCAAGATTCATTATTTATCTTTTAAGTGGACCTAGGTGAAACATGCAGCATTTAAACTAATTTAAGTTTTTTGATTTAATTAAGTTAGATATATATTCAGCATTAAATATGAAACATTCTACCCAGGTTTGCTGAAGGTCAAATAAGCTTGTGTTATCTCTGTTGCAATTTGTCAATAAAAAAGATGACTTACAATGATGGTTAATTTTGTCTGAAAGTTTTCCTGGATAATTGTTAGGCTGGTTTTCAATGTCTTTCGTAACCTGAAACTTTAAAGTTTTTTTTTTAAGATTTTATTTATTTATTTGATAGAGATCACAAGTAGGCAGAAAGGAAGGTAGAGAGAAAGGGAGAAGCAGGGTCCCCGCCGAGCAGAGAGCCAGACGTGGGGCTTGATCCCAGGACCCTGAGATCATGACCTGAGCCAAAGGCAGAGGCTTAACCCACTGAGCCATCCAGGTGCCCCAAAACTTTAAAGTTTTGATTGGATGATAAATGGGATTGAATTCTTGGACATCTAGGTCTTTTCCAAATGGAATGGAGCGCTACAGCACTGATTACTGAAAGCATGTTTGTATTTTTGGCTGATTATTATAGAGAAACTAAGGATATTTAAGTCTATTGGAAAACATGATTTGTGCTTAATTGATTCATAAGTTTGCCATCTAAAGATTCTGGTGTAACAGTTCCTACTTAGTTTTCCCTGGAGACAAAGGCTTCTAAGAGTTAAGATTCTGCTAAGTGTAATAAGGGAAGCAACTGTGTGTGTAAGAAAGATGTAAGGAATGGAAGTATATTTTTTATTAAAGGAAAAGAAAGCAATTTTGTTGTAAAATGAGACTGGTTGTTCAGAGAGAAATGGCTTGGGATAAAATCTGAATGCAAGGAAAGTGGTAGAAGGTTTTGTGAAGGGAAATATTTGGAAAGGAACTTCATATGCCATTAAGATGGACTAAAGTTGAAATTAATGGATTTTAAAAGTATGTTGGTATAAGATTAAAATTCTGCTTTTCTCTCTGTTCAGAAGTCAAGCTTCGTGGATTATTGGTCTGCTCTTGATAAAATGCAAACAAGGGTTTTTTTCTCTATCTGCTCAGGAAAACCAGATTCTATGTTTTGTCTTTATCAGGTTTTGTTTACTTAGTTAAAACTTCTCCATATTAAAGGAGCTAAACTTTGCTAACAACTATAGAACCCTACCTATTTACCTTTGGACTCTCTTACTGTCACCTTAGTGAAATTAATTAAGTTTTAAGTTTTATAAAGCTCTGTAATCCTATTATGCTTGTGCTTTAAAAACTTTCTAAGGATTTTTTAAATGCACTTCTCAGATTTAAATTGTAAATAAAGTCTTTTTGACCAGCTGGGCTTATTTATTTGGTATGTTAAGTTACTCGGAGAGCACTGTCAAAGAAATAATAACCTTTTAGGTTATTTTTGGGTAAATGCTGTAAGCTAGAGGTTATATACAATTCCTAAAATTTTAACATCTTCTGGTGTAAGGCCCTCACTTGATATGGTGATTATTGAAGTGTTGTGTGCCACAGAAATAGCTGAATTTCCTTGCCAGCTATATTATAACCTCTCATCAGATCTTTAACCACAACCATTTTTGAGTCTTTCTGTGTTTATAGATATTGTTTTTATACTCTTGCTAAATGTGTTACATCTTCAAGGAGACTCATAAAAGGACTTTTTTAAAAAACAAATACAGGTTTTTGATATCTTTAAAATCATGAAATTAAAATTGATAATTTCTGGTGAGCCTAGACTGGAGGCCAGGAACAGTGACCTTCTGGAACTGGGAGCCTCATTCAGGGGGATGAGGTTGAGAGCTGCATGAGTGACCATGATCTAGAGTTTGCCTGGTAGGGAGCAGACAAGGCTACACCATCAGGAATGAGTCTTTCTGGACAGGGAAGGGAGATAAATCTCAGAGAATCTTTGGAATCTGAAAAGAATCTGAGGTTTTAAGTCCTGCCAGCAGAAGCCCTGAGGCTGGTGATCAGAGGTGACCCATTTGCTGGGCCCACATACTGATTCAGACCATCTGGTCATGCAGTACCAGGAGGCATATCAGAGCCTCCACTCTCTCCCCAAGCTCCCAGGTCTCCCCTATGAATGCAGCACTTCACCAGACACTGGGCAAAACAAGTAGACCTGATCCTCAAACGCCTTTGTATCTGGTGACATTGACTATCCCATACAAGAGAAAGATCTCTGTAAGCCTATGCTAGGCCCTGTGCTGGCTTTGCAGTGACATACATTGATCGAACTGTGTTCAGTCCCTTCCCCCTAAGTGGGCTCCGTGTCTGGGGTACATGAACAGACTGATGGTGACAAGGTGGGACTATCCATGACACAAGTCAGCTGCTGTCAAGTGCTGGGGAAGCCAGAGCACTTCTTTGAAACCTTCATCCAAACTATTCTCCTAGGACCCTGAAGCTGGATGCACGGTAGGGGTTTCCAGTGTTTTGTTGAAAGTTGAGTGGCAGGCAGACTCAGTGAGGCAGGCAGGGTGCAGGGTGGCATCCCTGTGACACAAGTGTGCAAAAAGGGACATGATAGGAGCCAAGTAGGACCACCTGCAGAGCGGGGCCAGCCTCAGCCTGAGGACCCCAGCCACTACTGGTGGGGCCAGCCTCCATTTTGCTTCCAGCTGGCCCAGTACAAGGCTTGGTGACCTGCTGCTGTGTCTCCCTATGCTGCTTCTACCTTCCCGCAGCTGTCACTGCCCAGAATACTGGAGCCTTAGAGTCCTGTGCCTGATGACTGCTTAGGCCACAGAGCAGCTGGCTTCCTGTCCATGCTGTGAGGGCCCTCAGTGTGCTGGGCTTTAAAGCTTTCAGCAGGTTCTGTTCTGTAAAGTTGTGCATCCAAACACCAGTTACAATTACCAGTAATGGAAAAGGAGATGTGTCTTGGTTCCTGTTCCTCCCAGGGCCTGAGCAGGCACAGCTTTCAGACCTGGTATGGTTAGATTCTCTCGTAAAGTCAGAGAATTAACAAGACTCCCAGGGTCCTGCCCTGTCCTGCTGAGGATTTAAAGGGGATGTTCTAGGTAAGAAATAACAAACTACCAACTGGACAATTCTGCAGTGCCTTTTTTTTTTTTTTTTTTTTTTTTTTGCTTTAAATAGCTACTTTCTTGAGAGAGGTAAGATGGCAGAGGAGTAAGGGACTCTAATTTCTTCCAGTCCCTGGAATTGAGCTAGATAGCTATCAAATCATTCTAAACAACTGTGAACTCAACCAGAGATCTAAGAAAAGAATTGCTGCAATTCTACAAATAGAAAAGTGACTACTTTTTGCAAAGAGGAGGTGTAGAGAAGTGAATCCAAGGCTATATATTGTAAGATAACCCACAGGGTAAGGGAGCTTCTGTAACCCTCATACCAGAAAGTGATATCAACAGCAGAAAGCAGAACTGGAACTTTTAGAAGTCTGTTCCAGTGGGGAATGTCCCTGGCTGAAGTGCACTCAGGTGATGAAGCTGGGTGAAATCCCAGGTGGGACAGTGTGGTCTCAGGATCCCCCAGGTCACAAAAAGAACATGGGTGCCTGAGTGCAGCAGTGTCCCCAAGCATCAGATCATGGATGCTTGATGCACACAGAGACCCCAGGTGTGAGCTTTCCGCTGTTGTTACCATAAACCGTGTTTAGCTGCATGGCTAGGCAACTGCTGTCCAAGCAGGAGCCGACCAAGTGGCAGAACCCCAGTGAGAGCTCTCCCACCTTCAGTTGGGAAGAATGGTAGGAGTCCATGACCCAGGGCCCTGTAAAGTTTGGAGACTCAAGACAGGGTGGCATTCCTGACATAATAACGTTCAGTCACAGGCTGGGTGAAGAGTGTGGAAGGAATCCAGGTAGAAAAGAGTGATTGACTGCTTTTCTATGGGGGCTCACTGAAGAGTGGAGGGCAGGGGTGTCCAGCTCTGGGTCTGGAGATCAGGGCGCTGCCATTTTCATCCTCCAAATTCATGCTGAAATCCTTTAGGGAGCAGAAGCTACATTGAGGAAGCCAGAGCCATTTACACTGAACCCGGCCCCCTGACATGGGTGGGGCAACTCAGCAAAGACAGCTGAGAATGGGTGAACAGGCCCCTTGCCCAGAAGACCAGCAGGAATATCCAGCTAAGACCAAGTTTACCAATGACACAGAAGTATAAGACTCCAACACTAGAGGAAAATAGTATATAGCATTCCTGTTTTTCTCTCATGATGCTTTGGTCTTTCAGTTCTAATTTTTTTTTCTTTTTAACTAATTTCTTATCATATAAACTCTTTTTATATAGTTTTCTTTAATATTCAATTTTATATTTGTATATATATAAGTTTTTCTTTCCTTACAATTTTGGTATCTTTGTTCTACCGAACAGACTAAAATATGGCAAGGATGTCGTTTACTGTTCTGTTCTGAACACCTTCTGTTTGATTTTATTCTCCCCTTTTTCTCTTCTTTTTGTTTCTTTCTTTCTTTTTTTTTCTTTTTTTTTGTTTTGTTTTGTTTGTTTGTTTTTTTGTTTGTTTGTTTTTTGTTTTTTGTTTCTGGTCTCCTGTTCAGTGTATATATTTCTGGAGGCATTATTGCTATTTTTGTATTTTGTTCTCTCACCTCTTCTCCTCTGGACATTAAGACAAGATGGGAGAACTCACTGCCCCCCAATAAAAAGAACAAGAGGCAATAATGACTTCCAGGGATTTAATCAATATGGTCATAAGTAAGATGCCAGAACTAGAATTCAAAACAATGATTATAAAGATATTAGCTGGACTTGATTTAAAAAAAAAAAAGGAAGACACTAGAGTATTCCTTTCTGGAGAAATAAAAGAATTAAAATCTAATCAGGTCAAAATAAAAAAAGTCTAGTACTGAGGTGCAATCAAAAAAGGAGGTTCTAGGGGCGCCTGGGTGGCTCAATGGGTTAAAGCCTCTGCCTTCGGCTCAGGTCATGATCCCAGGGTCCTGGGATTGAGCCCTGCATTGGGCTCTCTGCTCAGCAGGGAGCCTGCTTCCTCCCCTCTCTCTCTGCCTGCCTCTCTGTCTACTTGTGATCTCTGTCAAATAAATAAGTAAAAATCTTTTTTAAAAAATGGAGTTTCTAATTGTTAGGATAAATGAGGCAGAAGAGAGTGAGTGATATAGAAGACAAAATGATGGAGAATAAACTGGGAAAAGGAGAGATAACAAGTACTGGATCATGAGGGAAGAATTTGAGAGGTACATGATACCATAAAACAAAACAGTATTAGAATACTTGGGGTCCCAGAGGAAGGGGCAGCAGAAAGTTTATTTGAGTAAGTTATAGGTAAGAACTTCCTTGGTCTGGGTAAGGATTTAGGCATTCAAGTCCAGGAGGTACAGAGAACGCCCACAAAATCAATAAGAATAGGTCAACACCTCAACATGTAAGAGTGCAACTTGCAAATTTCGGAGACAAAAGTCCTGAAAGAAGCTCAGAACAAGAGTTTTTTAACCTACAAGGATAGAAACATAAAGCTGGCAGCAGACCTATCTACAGTGACCTGGCAGGCCAGGAAGGATTGGCGTGATATATTCAGGGTGAAAAATGGGAAAAATAGGGAGCCAAGAACACTTCATCCAGCAAGGCTGTCATTCAGAATAGAATGGAGAAGAGATAAAGAGCTTCCAAGAGAAACAGAAACTAAAAGAATTTGTGATCATAAACCAGCCCTGCAGGAAATATTAAAGGGGATCCTGTAAGTGAAGAGAAAGCCCAAAAGTAACAGGCCAGAAAGGAACAGAGACAACATACAGAATCAGTGATTTTACACATAATACAATGGCACTAAATTAATATCTTTCAATAATTGCTCTGAATGTAAGTGAGCTAAATGATCCAATCAAAAGACACAGGTTGTCAGATTGGATTAAAAAAACAAGGGTTATTGATATGTTGTCTACTACAGACTAATTTTAGACCCAAAAACCCTTCCCACATGAAAATGAGGGGGTGGAAACCATTTATAATGCTAATGGACCTTATATCAGCCAAATTAGATTTCAAAGCAGAGACAACAATAAGAGATGAAAGGTAAAGGATCTAACCAACAAGAAGATCTAACAATTATAAATATAAAATATAAATTATAATATAATATAATATAATAATATAAATTTATAAATATAAAATATAAAAATGAATTAACAAAAAAATAAGCACACACATTGATAATAATACAATAAAAGTAAAGGACTTTACCACTCCACTCACATCAATGGACAGATCATCTAAGCAGAAAATTAACAAGGAAACAAGGGCTTGGGATGACACGCAGGACAAGATGAATATCACAGATGCATTCACGCATTTCATTCTAAAGCAAAAGAATACACCTTCTTCTCCAGTGCACATGGAACATTCTCCAAATTAGATCTGGGTCACAAATCAGGTCTCAACTGATACCAAAAATTTGGGATTGATCCTGCATATTTCCAGACCACAAGGCTTTGAAACTGGAACTCAATCACAAGAGAAAAGTTGGAAAGAACGAAAATACATGGAGGTTAAAGAACATCCTACTAAAGCCTCAATGGTTTAACCAGGAAATTAAAGAAGTTTTTAAAAATCCATGGAAACTAATAAACATGAAAACACAACTATTCAACATCTTTGGGATCAGCAAAGGTGGTCCTAAGAGGAAAGTACATAGCAATACAAGCCTTTCTCAAGAAACAATAAAAGTCTAAAATACACAACATAACCTTACCTCTGAAGGAGCTGGAGAAAGAACAGAAGTAAAGCCTAAATCCAGCAGAAGAGAATTAATAAAGATTAGAGCAGAAATCAATGAAACAGAAACCAAGAGCAGAGTAGAACAGATCAACAAAAATATAAGGTGGTTCTTTGAAAGAATTAATAATATTGATAAATCCCTAACCAGACATAGCAAAAGGAAAAGAGAAAGGATCCAAATTAATAAAATCATGAGTGAAAAAGGAGAGATCACAACCAACAGTGAGGAAATGCAAAGAATTATTAGAACATATTATGAGCCACTATATGCCAACAAATTGGGCAATCTGGAAGAAATGGATGCATTCCTAGAAACTTATAAACATCCAAAACTGAAACAGGAAGAAATAGAAAATTGAAGGAGTAATTAAAAATCTCCCAAAAATAAGAGTCCAAGGCCAGATGGCTTTGCAGGGGAATTCTATGAAATATTTAAAGAATTAATACCTATTCTTCTGAAGCTGTTTCAAAAAGTAGAAATGGAAGGAAAATTTCCAAACTCATTCTATGATGCCAGAATTACCTTGATCCCCAAACCAAAGACCCCACTAAAAAGGATAATTACACATTACAATATCCCTGATGAACATGGATGCAAAAATTCTCATCAAGATACTAGCTAATAGGATCCAATGGTACATTAAACAGATTATTCACCATGACCAAGTGGGAGTTATTCCTGGGCTGCAAAGGTGGTTCAACAATTGCAAATCAATCAATGTGGTGCACTACATTAATCAAAGAAAGGAAAATAATATTATGATGCTCTTGATTGATGCAAAAAAATCATTTGACAAAATACAGCATTCTTTCTTGGTGAAAACTCTCCATAGGGTAGGAATAGAAGGTAATACCTCAATATAAAATCCACCTATGAAAAGCCCACAGTGAATATCATTCTCAATGGGGAAAAATTGAGAGCTTTTTGACAGGGATGCCCATTGTCACCCGGCTGTTCAACGTGGTACTGGAAAACTTAGTGTCAGCAACCAGAAACCAAGAAGAAATAAAATGCATTCAAATTGGCAGAGAAGAAATCAAACACTCACTCTTCACAGATGTCATGATTCTCTATGAGGAAAACCCAAAAGACTCCAGTCTAAAATTGTTAGAACTCATCAGCAATTCAGCAATGTGGCAGGATACAAATCAATGCACAGAAATCAGTTGCATTTCTATACACTAACAATGTGACTGAAGAAAGAGAAATGAAGGAATTTATCCCATTTGCAATTGCAGCAAACCCATTAAGATCCCTAGGAATAAACCCAAACAATTAGGTAAAGGATCTGTACTGTAAAAACTGCAGAAAACTTATGAAAGAAATTGAGGAAGGCACAAAGATATGGAAAAACATTGGATGCTTATGGATTGGAAGAATAAATATTGTTAAAATGTCTATGCTACCCAAAGCAATCTATATATTCAGTGCAATCCCTATCAAAATACCATCGACATTTTTCACAGAGCTGGAAAAAACTGATCTTAAAATTTGTGTGGAACCTGAATAGCCAGAGGAATGTTGAAAAAGAAAACCAAATCTGGGGGAATCACAATGCCTGAGTTTAGGCTATAAAAGGTGTAAGGATACAAAGCTGTAATCATCAAGACAGCATGGTACTGGCACAAAAACAAACACATAGATCAAAGGAACAGAATAAAGAGCCCAGAAATGGACCCTGAACTCTATAGCAAACAATCTTGGCAAAGCAGGAAAGATTATCCAATTGAAAAAAAATCTCTTCAATAAATGGTGGTGGGAAAATTGGACAGATACATGTACAAGAATGAAACTGGACAATTCTCTTACACCTTACACAAAGATAAACTCAAAATGGATGAAAGAGCTAAATGTGAGATAGGAATTCATCAAAATCCTAGAGGAGAACACAGGCAGGAACCTCTCTGATCTCGGCCTCAGTGACTGCTTGCTATACATGTCTCTAAAGGCAAGGGAAACAAAGGCAAAAATGAACTATTGGGACTTCATCAAAATAAAAAGATTTGTGCAGCAAAGGAAACAGTCAACAAAACCAAAAGACAAGGGACAGAATGGGAGAAGATATTTGCAAATGACATATCAGATAAAGGGCTAGTATCCAAAATCTATAAAGAACTTATCAAACTCAACATGGAAAGAACAAATAATCCAGTCAAGAAGTGGGCAGAAGACATGAACAGACACTTCTCCAAGGAAGACATACAAGTGGCCATAAGACACATGAAAATATGCTCAACTTCACTTGCCATCAAGGAAATGCCATTCAAAGCCACAATGAAATACCACCTTACAGCAGTTAGAATGGCCAAAATTAAGAAAGGAAACAACAAATGTTGGTGAGAACGCAGAGAAAGTGGAAATTTCTTACACTGTTGATGGGAATGCAGGTTACTACAGTCACTCTGGAAACAGCGTGGGGGTTCCTCAAAAACTTAAAAATAGAGCTAACCTACAACCCAGCCCTTGTGCTACTAAATAATTACCCCAAAGATAACAAATGTAGTGATGGGAAGGGGCAACTGCACCCCAATGTTTATAGCAGCAATGTCCACAATAGCCAAACTATGGAAAGAGCACAGATGCCCACTGACAGATGAATGGATATAGACGATGTGATATATATAATTGAATATTACTCAGCCATCAAAAAGAAAAGACAAGAAATCTTGCCATTTGTAGTGACCTGGGTGGAACTAAGAGCATTATGGATTATGGATGGGACTGGAGGAGATTATGATGAGTGAAATAAGTCAAGCAAAGAGAGGCAATTATCATATGGTTTCACTTACTTGTGGAGCATAAGGAATAACATGGAGGACATCAGGAGAAGGAGAGGAGAAGGGAGTTGGGGGAAATCGGAGGGGGAGATGAACCATGAGAGACTGTGGACTCTGAGAAACAAACTGAGGTTTTTGGAGGGGAGGGTGGTGGTGGGTTGGGTGAGCCTGGTGGTGGGTATTAAGGAGGGCATGTATTGTATGGAGCTCTGGGTGTGATGCATAAATAATGAATCTTGGAACACTGAAAAAATAAAATAAAGTTAAAAAAATAAAATAAAATATACCCAACACTTCCTAAAAAAAAAAAAAAAAAAAAAAAAAAAAAAAAAGAAAAGAAAAGAGTATTATGCCAAGCAACATAAGTCAATCTGAGGAAGACCATTATCATATGATTTCACCCATATGTGAGACTTAAGAAACAAAACAGAGGATCATAGAGGAAGGGAGGGAAAAATAAAAGATGAAATTATAAAGGAAGACAAATCATAAAAGACTCTTAATTGCAGGAAACAAACAGGGTTGCTGGAGGTGAGGGGGGTGAGGGGATAGGATAACTTGGCACCAGGCATTAAAGAGGGCACTGGGTGTTATATACAACTGATGAATCACTGAACTCTACCTCTGAAACTAATAATACACACTATGTTTATTAACTGAATTTAAATTTAAAAAAAAATAAAGAATGGTGGATTTAGCTATGTAGTACTATTTTCCAGAGCCTCCAAACGCCCCTGCAAAATCATATTAACGATAATCACTTATGGTGACCAGTGTCCAAGAGAGCTCTCGGTGATCCTCACATACTGGATTCATACCTTTGTGATGGGAATGCAGGCTACCGTATTGACAAATGTTGGGCTGCATGACCATGATGTTGAGGAAGTGACAGTGTGAAACTTTCAAAGCTAGATCATAAAGAGATGTGGCTTCTGCTCTGAGTCTTGGATTATCTGCTCTGGAGGAAGCCCACTGCTTCATCATGAGGATGCTCAGGCAGCCCTCTGGAGTGGCCCATGTGTGGAGAAGCAGATGCCTCCAACAGCCATGTAAGTGTACCATGGGGGAAGCCCCTCCTCCAGCCACAGTCAAGCCTTCAAATGACGGCAGCCTCATGACAGAATGCCAGCTGGAACGGCCCAGGAAAGGCATTTCCAAATAATTGAGCCATGGAAACCATGAGATGAATGAGCCCTTTATTGTTGTCTTAAGCCACTAAGTTTTGCATTAACCCATCACACAGCAATAATCACAGATAAGGTGATGTTGGTTTTGATTCTTGATCCAACTATTGACATTTCCTTGGTCTGGTACGTAATTTAGAAAAGGAACTTTAGAAAGTGTTACATTTTTTTCAAAGTTGTAACATCAAACCTTGGCAGTGTGCTCACTTTGCAAATACACTTCAGAGAAGCTCCTCAGCCTCCAGCTCCTTCCCAGGACATGGCTGCCCCTGAGCCTCCTACACAGATTCTGAGCTTTCCCTGCAAGAAAAGTAGGCTGAGCAAAGTGGTTTAGTTTATTCCCAGAGCCAAGGTGGAGAGCAGGGGTTGGCTATCTGGCTCGAAGAACTGAGCTGGGATCCGGCTGGGAGAAGACCATCCCTTTGCCCACTGTGCATCCTGCTCCAGGCTGAATTATTTCAATAATAAGGGGAAGGAAGGCTTTATGTCATCTAAATAAAATAAAAATAAAATAAAAATTCAGCCACAATTCATTTTTAGTGAAATGGCATGCAAATTATTTGAAAAGGAGGGACTTTGAGAGTGAGGTTACATTCCTTTAAAATCCCACACACAACATTCCACTGGGTCTTCATTGCTTGTCAGTTGCACACTGGCCAGGCTGGACCCTTTGTCTTGCTTGCTTTGCTGATGTGGGAACCGGTGCATCTCCCTCCCTGGACCAGAACAGATGGGCCCAGGGCCTTTGTTTTTAGGATGAAGAAATGCATGTCCCCTAACGCTGGACCATGGGAGTGTAGGAGCTGAGGTCCATTCCTGCACCTTCCACAGATTGTCTGCTACCTTATTGGAAGCTGCTTTGCTCCCATTGTGTGGGCGCTGTGGTCTTTGAGGTTCCTGGAGATGCTTTGAGGAACTTACCTGAGAGAAATCCCTTGGCTCCTCAGATCACTCTCCATGCATCCCAGGCTCTGACAGGGCCACCACCGAGGCCACCAAGGCATGGGCCTCTGATTACCAGGGTGGGACTCTGTGGGCCCTGCTGTCCACTGACCTGGGCAAGCTCCCACCTTGGACTCCACTATAGCAAAGCCTGATAGCAACTGAAAAAGAAAATCCTGGGGTGGGAATTTCAACCAAGGAAGGGGGAACGAGTGCTTGAGGCCTGGTATATGTGGGAAGCTTGATTGTGGTCAGAGGAGGGGGCGCTGGTAGAAATGGCCATTGGGGTGCTGGACACCCTCTCTGCATCACTGAATTCCTGACCCACGGAAACTGCCAGAGATGGTAGCTGTTTATCTTCCCAGACCTTCACCCCAAACTCCCGTCATCAGGGCCTGAGCACTGAGGAGAGTGGGGCATCATTTACCCCAGTGGATAGACACCCATAGTATTAGGGTGAGTCTGCATTCTCACGGCAGGAAAGGGATGTGTGCCAAGAAGACCCAGTCCCCTCTGGTTTCCATCCTGATGTCAGGCATGTGCTCCCCCAAGACAATTGACGTTTTGGGATGGACAGCCAGCTGTGAGATGGGAAAGGATATGGAAGAGAAGGTGATACCCCAGGTACCTCCCAACACTGCTGAACCTCAAGGGAATGCTCTGTGAATTCCAGGGTGCTCTTCTAGAAGCTCTAAATATGGGATTGTTTTCATGATGGAGAATTCCCGGAACATTCTCCTGTCTCCTTGTGCCCATATTCATGATGCGTGCCTGTGTTTTACCCCCCTCGGCTTCCCTGCTCCGTCCCTCCCAACAGCCCCATGACAGTGGCCCCCATCCTCCCTGATGGAGAGTGTGCTATGGGGAGAACAGAGCCCGAGAAGACAAGAGGTTTGGGGTTTTGTTCTGCTTCTGTTACTAACAGTGTAACTAACCATGGAGAGTCCTCTCCTCCCTCTATTTCTTGGGGAGCCCAAGAAATCATCTGGGAACCAGGGCCCCTAGAAGATTTGAGCTCTGTCTAGTGAAAGACTGTGATTGGGGAGCCACGGCTCTTCCAAGGGCCCAGAACCTGTGCCCCAGACAGCAGTTCTGAGCTCTAAGCTGAGAGTGTGTTTCACGAGGGACATGTGGAAATGGTGGCTGGTCTCAGAGGTGGTCTGATAGTGTGGGAGTGTATGGGCAGGTATTTGGGGATTTTCATGGTCCTTAAATCTTTTCACTGTGGAGAGGTCCCCTGGGCCTAAAGCTAGATTTGATGTCCAAGATTTGTGGGCCTTCCTGGAGGTGGTGAGTTCCTGGCAGCTAAGACCATTGTGCTGCAGTCAAGAAACGTGCTTACAGATCCAGGCTGGGCTTCCAACAGCTGAGGGTCTGAGAGCAGTGAATTAAGGCCCCTCTCCCATCCACTCTTCTCCCCACAGTGGACTACCATCTGAAATAGGATATTACTTAACTGAACTATGCCCCAAGTTTCAAGGTCTCTATTCTATCTTCACTAACACTATATACTCCTTCCTGAAATATTGTTTATCGGGTTCATTCAATACAAGATCTCTGGGTAGTTCTTCAGCAACAAATAAACAAATTCAGTGCTATCCACTAAATTGTGTCCCAAAATTCATGTTGAGGCCCTAGACCCGGTGTGACTGTCTTTGGGGATGGAGCCTATAAGGGAGTAATTAAGGTTCAAAAAGGTCCTAATGTGGGGCCCGATGTGATAGGATTCATGTTCTCGGAAGAGACACCAGAGGCTTGGATCCTCCCTCTCAGCCACAGACACAAAGAAGAGTCCTGTGAGCCCACCACAGGATGGCAGGTCTGCGAGCCAGAAGGTCTCTGAATGAATCCTGCCTTGCCAGCACCTCGATCTTGGACTTCCAGTCTCCGGAACTGTGGGGAATCTGTGTTGTTTAAGCCCCCCAGTCTATGGCAACTTGAGCAGACTGAAGCACCCACATGTGTACAACAACACAGCTGGCAGGGTAAAGAAACCGTGTGCACCACATGCCAACGACATGGAAACAAACACACACCAGGGGGACTCGGCCACAGTCTGTATGGAGCAAATGAACAGAAAAACAACCAACACCCCATATTCTTCCATTGAACAAAATTCCAGACACACCAAAGTTTAACACAGAAAACAAAAACAACCAAAGAAGAATTAAAGTGAAAACTACTGGGGAGAAGGAATTTCCATCCTATGAGCAGTTTGAAATAAAAACTCCAGAATCATAATAGTGACACTACCATCATTTTCTGTAATAAAACGTCTATTATAACAGTAATAACAATACATTAAGAGTCCCATTGTTCCAGAAACTGTATTCTAACTGAAACAGGATAATTATTGAAATACCTGCGTGAAAATTGCGTGTTCAACCGAACCACTGAAAATCATTCTTGTCAGACTGGAAATAAGTCTTCCACATACAGAGAACTCTTCAGTGAGATCTCAGATGGAGGACAAGGTGGGTTTTTTTTTCAAGTCTTTTATAGCAGCATAACCTTCCATAGCCCCCTCAGGGCATCTCCAGGTTGTCTCCAAGGGCCCATCCAGCTCTGAGTTCCACACTGATTTGGAATACTAAAATCTGATGATAGATTTTGAAGTAGGGCACTTCTCTATTCTTTCAACAAACAGATTTTAGGGTGAGTCTCAGTTCTATCAAGTTCATTTTGTAAATTCTAATTTGGAATCTCTAGCTTTTAGAGCAGCAGACCCCTGGAACATTCTGCAGAGATCCGCTGGTGCATTGAACACATTGCTAGTACCATCACTCTCCCCACTTTGTAGTGTACAAGGCGCTTTCCATTCTGGTCCCATCTGTCCTCACAGCAATCCCAGGGTGTTGAGAGAAAGGGTTCTTATCCTCATTTGATAGCTGAGGAAATTGGGGACTGTCCAGATGGAAGCAGGGGCAGGATATTTGTCTGGAAACTGCATTGGCACTGTAAGCACGCTGTGTTTTATTTAGCTCATAAAGGAAACTGACAAAAATGACAGAGGAGAAGGGGGCCAGAGGGCCTTTGAGCTGTCCCTTGTCACCTGACTACTGACTTCTGATGCTCCATCCCAGTAACTCGGTGCTTGCAGGGCTGGGAACCTGCAGGAAATTCAGGCAGCAGTGATGGTGGCTGAGGGACCAAGTGAGCACGCAGGGAGGACATAGGAACAACATTAATAATAATAACAACACACCATGGCAAATATGCAGATAGGCACTAAGTGATGACCAAGGGGCAGGATAGCCGTCTACAAATATCTAAAGTATGTAAACACCAAGGAAGAGAAAAACTTAAACATTCAGAAGAACAATAATGAAGCCGGAACAGGCTCATTACCACTCCCAAAGTCAGCTTGTCTGGCAACAGTCTTTGAAGAACGAAGCTCCTCCAAGACCAAAGGCAGGCATCTTGAGGGTCCCTCTGTGCACAGCGACTTTGACACAAGCCTGGGCTGAGCCTGCTAGTTTCCTTGTGCCAGCATGGACTGTGTGCATACTCACGTGCTTATCATCATGGCTAGCATTTGTTGACTTCCTGGTGTTTTGCATTGAATTGTGCCACCCCAAATGGATATTTATAGTCCTAACCCCTGGTACTTGTAAATGTGACCTTATTTGACAATAGAGTCTGCAGGTGTAATCGAGTTATGATGCGGTCTGCAGGGTGGGCATTCAATCCTGTATGACTGGTATCCTTATAAGCAGAGGGAACCTGGGGCACAGACACAGACACACGGGGCAATGGCATGTGATGACAGATGCAGAGACACAGCTGCAAGCCAAGGGATTGCCAAGGACTGCTGGCCACTCCCAGGAGCTAGGAAGAGGCAAGGAACGATTCTCCCCGCAGATTTCAGAGGGAGCTGAGGCCTGCAGACTTGTTGGATAATAAAGACAATAAAGTCCTGTTTTAGGCCCCCCACATTGTGGTCCTTGGTTATAGGGCCCTAGCAAACTAATGAATCCCCGATAGGTGCCTCCCACTGCACTGAACACTTTACATACCAAAAAAATGGCATGCATCCTGGGGAAAGGACTGGGGGCTGCGGAGACCTCCTCCACCCCGGGACCAAGGAAGGAAATGGGCCCTAGGCCCACTGTATGGGTGGGCCTCTCTAGACTCCAAACCCTGGCTCTCTCTTGGGGAAAAATGACCTGCTGCGAGTCTGGATCCAGATTCCTGGGGCCCCTAAGCACCAGACTATGTTGCCTTCTTAGAGGTAATTTAAAGTAAAAAGAACATAGACTGTAAGATTTTAGTTTTCAAAGTCGTATCTAGTTTACTCATATTCTTAATTAAGAGGTCACAGGGCTTTCTGTGTGTGTGACCCATGCGTGGCATTATCCAGCTCTGGGGCTGAGTGGGATTATCCTGAAAAAGCCATATAAGTTAGGAGCTGCTGACTGGAACTCTGGAAAAGGTGAGGGGGAACCAGGCTCTGGCCTCAGAGGGCCCTGTGGCCCCTAGGATACACTCTTCACATCCAGCCTCTGCCCTCTACCCCAGCCCACACACATTTTAGATGTACATTTCACCTAGAATCTTCCTCAAGCCTGCAGATGCTTCCTGGGGACCATGTCTCCCTTTGGCCTTTGATTCAGGATCTCTGACCCTTAGGGCTAGGGCTGCTCCTCCCTCCCCTCAGCAGGCCAGGAGAGAGCCCAGGGACCTTGGGAAGCTCAAAGTGCTAAGTTAATGTTTGGTGAATGTACGGGCCCAAGTCCCCGCTGGCTCTGTGAATGCAGCCTCGCATGCCAGGGGATTCTTGTACCTCCAGAATGGTGGATTGTGGATTGTGGGTTGTGAAAGTGGGGGTGGAATCTGATTTCCTGCCTCTCTGGACACGAGGCTCACTTTTGGGACTCTGGAGATGTTTTTCATTTTCACACCCTATGATAAAAATAATCTAGATCCCTACATATTACCTCCTTTAATCTTCAGAATAACCCTATGGAAGGCACGATTGTTGTTGTCATTTCCCAAATGAGCAAACTGAGGCCTAGAGAAACTGAATGACACTCCTGAGGTCACTCAGCCAGACCTCAAGATGGCAAGCATCATGAGAGCACTGTCTGGATGCTGGGTCAGTGCACAGTCACCATGATGGGGACCCTACTGTGCACCTGTCATTCACAGGACCATGCTGCAAGAGGCCTGGCTGTCACTAGGAGACTGTGCTATCATCCATGGGCTTTGGTGTATGCGTCCATTTTATGACTTCATTCATATCAGAATGAAGGTCCCAGGTTGTTGACAGGTTGCAACATTTGCTGTACTTCTTACAGCTCCCCTTCTTTGGAGGGCCCCAACTTTGTAGTTTCTCTCCCTTCCAGCATCTTTCCTGTCTACCAGTGCTCCTCTTCCCACCTCTGGGGGAGTCAGCAGCCCAATTCTTTAATGAGCCTCCAGAAGGAGCTGCCCGCAGAGAAATGGGAAAATCTCCCCCAGGCCTTAGCTGGAGATAGTTGTCACCCAAACTCAAGCAAAATCTCCTATTTGGAAATGGATGAGGTGATTCATTGTGCCCAGGCAACCCTTGTTAATGCTTAAGCCCCTTTCTCACAATGAGGACAGGAGGGAAAGGGAATTAACAAAATGATGATAGTTATAGAGTACAAAGTTTCAGTTCTGGAAGATAAGTGAGTGCTTATCTACACAGCATACGGCTATAGGTAATACTTTTGGTTCCAGTTCTGGAAGATAAGTAAGTGCTTACCTACACAGCATACTGCCTACAGCTAATACTGTTGTATACTAAATACATATTAAAGAGGGTAACTTTTATGTTAAATGTTCTTACCACACACACACACACATACACACCCACAAGCGATAATGATAATAAAGAGGGCAGGAAGAAACTTCTGGAGTGATGGAGATGATTATGGTGTAGATTGTGTTGATGGTCTCACAGGCGTATACTTATCTCCAAACTCATCGATGTAGGATAAGACATTAGGGTTGGAAGCTAATGGCCAAGAAAGAATTCTTGAGACATCTTTGGTGCAAGAAGGTGGTTTTATTAAAGCACGGGGACAGGACTCGTGAGTAGAAAGAGCTGCACTGGGGTGGTGAGGAGTGGCTCATCATATACTTTCCAGTTGGGAGGGAGTTAGTGTTAGCCTCCCAAGTAATATAGAAACAAGGTTTCCATGATCCTGAGGGGGCTAGCTATTGTGAGGAAATGTCATCTGTTACAATTTAGTAAAAACTCAGTCATGAGTCCCTTCAGATGTGTATGGGGGGCCCTTTGCTTGGGGGATGATTGACAACATATATCTTGGGGGGTAGAGATAAAAGAAGTTTCCCAAGGAATTTTTGTATGTTAAAGTAGACTTACAGGGTCCTGGGGTTGAGCTAAGGGTGTTTTTTGCTCTTAGCGAGGTGCTGACATTCCTTTTCTAGAGGAAAGACATTCTGCTTGCCTGGGCTG
Organism: Eira barbara; assembly: GCA_020311275.1. Classification (NCBI taxonomy): domain Eukaryota; kingdom Metazoa; phylum Chordata; class Mammalia; order Carnivora; family Mustelidae; genus Eira; species Eira barbara. The sequence goes on along the minus strand of JAHRIG010000082.1, from coordinate 46,632 downwards.
AAGGTAGTAATGACATTTACTAATTTTTCTCCTGCCTTTGTTTCCCACATCATCATCAAGTTGTATATATTAAATATGTACAACTTTTTGTAAGTCAGCAAATATATATCTTAAAAAAAACACATTACTAAGGTATGCATATACTGTAGTATATATATGTACAAATATATGGTATATGTGTGTGTATGTGTGTGTGTGTGTGTGTGGCATATATACTCTCAAAGTACTTTCCCTTCCGAAAAAAGGAAAAGAAGAAAATGAAACGATGACTCTGGCAGTTGAAAGAGGCCCATCCTCTGGGTGCGCAGGGCATCCAGGAAAGCCAGGCCGAGTGCTGGTTACAACGGGGGCTTTGAGCCAGCTGAACCCAGGTTAGAGTCTGGACCCTGACACTCCATGGAAAGCCCCCAGAGCGTTTTTCAGATCTGAGATGGTTCAAGGCCCTTGAGTGTTAGTGTGTGTGCGCGTGTGTGTTGGGGTGGGGTGGGAGTGGAGGGAATCTTCTCCGCACTCCCTCTAAAATATTCCCTGCCTCATCCCCACATCTGCCCCCTCTCAAGAGGTTCCCCAGCCTCAGTTTTGTCCTGGAAGCTGGACCTCCCCATTTCCTTAGAACCCGAGGAGGAAAGCCAGCACGCAGCCTTTCAAACCACTGACCCAGGGGCACCTGGTGTGAGCACCTTATGCCAGTTTATATGGGATTTGGCCCATACATTCAGGACACATTAACTTTGCCCCAGGGATTTCCCCAGGTTGCTGGGCTGCCTACCACGCCCAGTGAAGGAAGGAGGAGCTTCTGCAGGCCTAAAAGTCAGAGATCCTGACTCAAGGGGCAAAGGGAGAGAGGCCTCTCTGGGGAACTGAGGAAAGCGCAAGGGAAGGCCCGCTAAAAGGTGTGAGGGCTGCAGCAGAGGGCTGGCGGTGCACGTGCAGGAGCACTGCCTGAGCGCCACGGGACTTCGGTCCACCTCGGGGTCCAACCCAGCAAAGCAAGAGTGGGCCAGGCAGCGGAAGCCCGAGCAGCAGGACGCGGCAGCTGTGGCTGTGAGGGTGTCACCAGAGGTGGTGGCAGCAATGGCGGGGACACCGGCTAAGGCCGCGGGGGCCAGGTGGTGAGTGGCGACTTGAAGGCCTCCCGTGCAGGCGAAGCTGAAGGCAGTGGGGCAGAGCCTGCGCGCTGGGCAGCCCCGCCGACAGGAGACCCTGGGCGGGGCAGGGGCCGGGGGCCAGGGAAGAGCCGGCTCAGGTCTCCCTGGCGCCCGGGGCCACGTTCCAGCAGGTGAAGGTCTCGGTGACCCCATGGCTCTGGTGAGACGGGGCGCTGGGGCGCAGTGCCTGGGGGTCTGTGGGCTGGGGAGCTGAGTCCACGTCGCTAAGGTATTCACATTTGCAATGTGAAGACACTGAGGCACGGAGAGGCTGACCTCCCAACAGAAGTAAGCTGAAGCAGCCCAGCTGGGGTTACGACCCAAGCAGCCGGACCCAGGGCCTGGGACTCCAGTGCGTGTATGAGCTCCCCACTTACCGGCCTGTCCCTGCCTTCCTCAGTAACCCGGGGTGTGCGTCACCTTCCTCTGCATCCCAGATGCGTGGGTGGGGCAGCAGGAATTACAAATACTGGACAGAGTCCTAGGATACACCGTGAGTCAGCACCCCTGACCTCACCCTGTGGGAAAAGTTGAGAGATGATCAGGAATGGATGTCAGGGTTCTCTGGAGGGGACAATTCCTACGGTGGGAACTGGTGGCTTCTTTAGCCCTTAAATGAGGAAGCAGGGGGACTTTGAGAGGTTGCAGATGACCTACTTATGGGTCCCTGCTCAGGTAAGATTGCCCTGCCAAGGCCTATGACAGACAGAAGGCAGGAGCTGCTCAGCTTTGGCCTCTGTGGATAAGGGAAGATGGTCCAGGGGACTTGCTCTTTTGATTTTTCAAGAGACATCAGGAATCAGATAGATGTGAAATCTTATTTTTAAATACTGGCAACAGTTCAGTCATTAAAAAGTCTGGGGGCTAATCTGACAGTGCTGGTGGGGTCCACATGGGACCTTTGCACCAGGGCTACAGAGGCGGGCACACAAGGCTTGCAAGAGTCAGGCCACACTGAGGAGTTTCATAAATTCCAGCAGAGAAGTAGAAAGTACTGAGGATGGCATGTGAGCAAGATCATTCTGACTCCTTAAGAAGCTCCGCTTTTCTCTCTTCCTCTCATCCTCCCCTCCTTCCTTCCTCTCTCTCTCTTGTTTTCTTGTTTGTTTGTTTGTTTGTTTTTTACAGGGTGCCTAGTGGTCTGTGTTAGCTCTGAAGCCTTCCTCTCCCTGCTCTCTCACAATCTGGTCCATCTCAAGAAGCCCGGCTGCAGTCCCAGGGATGGGCTCATCTCCCTCTTCCTCAGAACCTTGCTGTCATCAGCAGACCAGCCTGGTTCTTGCAAGAAACCAGGGCTTCAAGTTGGCAGTTGCCTTCCCTGTGGCTGGCAGATGGGCTTTCTGTGACCAGATCCCATGTTGTAGAAAAATCTGATATTGAATAGGTGTGAAGTGGAGAGGGGAGACCCCATTCCCACCCCTGAGCTCTGTCCCCATCAGAGTACTCTTCCTCCCTCCTCCCTCCTTCCTGGCTTCCTTGTTGCTCACGGACAAAGGCAAGCTTGGAGTGGGAGGGGAAGCAGGACTGGCTTCCATCCTCAATCTGGCAATCCCCGAGAAGTCAGGAAGGTGGGCTTTCCAGCAAGGACTCAGGAGATGGGGTGACAAACCTTTCTTCCACAAGAGCCTATTGATGCTCTAAAGTCTAAAATGATTCTCACATGGAAAGTAAACCAGCTCTGTCTTGCATTGAGGCCACCATAGTGCTACATCTTGCTGTGGTGCAAAGCTGTTGTTCCCAGCCAGATGTGAGCCACATCCTCTCGTGTTGCCCTCCCACACACCGGGACACCTGCTGGCCCTCCAGGTCCTCAGAGCCTTGGGCTCCTGCCTTGGGCTGGTCTGCCTGGGCTGAGAGGAGGTTGGAAGTAAGTAGTCTTTGCATGATGATGCTTTATTTGCCCCTGTGGGTTTGTATGAAGTCATTCAGAGCAGGTGGGAAGCTAGGTTCTTTGATGGACCAGAGTGTGAAATTGCTGTTTCTTGCTTCCTTTCCACACATTTTCTCACCCTGCAGAAAGTGTTTCCAAGTGCAGGTCAATAATTGTGCAGAAACCCTGTTTTAGGAGTGCTGTCTGGGCAGAGTGCCCTGGCCAGGGAACCAGCCTTAAAGACCATGCTTGGGGTATTCATGTGCCTGGAAATGGGAAGCTCACTACAGCCCTCAGGGGGGCCTTTCCAGGTCCGAGCTTCATCTCCCCTTTTCCCAGGATAATGGACAGATATTCCATTCCCTGAAAGGGGTTGCCAATAGTGAGCAAAGGGGCAGGAAGCTCAGAGGTGTGCTGGCAGGTCCGGGACACACAGTGCCAGAGCAGGGGCAGACACTCCTGACTCCTCCTTCAGTCCCTTGAGCACCCCTGCAGGGCCTTCCCCTTCAAGGCCTCTACACCCCACATGATCAAACAGACACTTTTGGGGGGTGCTTGTTTGCACTTTCTGAACTCGAGGACTAAGTAGCCAATGTCAGATGTCTGGGTCATGCTCTCTTGCTGTCCGAAGTGGGGTGCACTTATGGAGAATCACTGATTTAGAACATGGCAGGGGCCAGAGTCCAGGGCACTAAATTATCTCTTCAGGAATGGCAGAGAGGTTCTGAACCCTGACTGTGGTGATCCAGTAGCCCTACAGACTTGTTCTAGGGGCTCAAAATTCTCCCCCAGGATTGAGAGGATGATTTCTACAGGAGTGTCTGGTTCTGGATTTTCCTTAGTTCAAAAGGAGATGTAACCAAGAGTAATTGAGCAAAGGGTTTGCCCCAAACTGTGTCAAGATCCTCTAGGGACTGCTTGCATGAAAAGGGCAGTGAAGGAAGGAAAGTGCCCTTCCAGCCTTGGGTCCACTTGAAGCCAAGAGGAGAAGCACCAGCTCATGGCCACATTGATTTGGGTTCTGGGTCCTGTCAGGTGTCCCGTCAGTGTTGTGGCTCTCCATGTCCACTGACCCTGGGGCAGAGTCCACCCTGCCTTTGCCCTGTGTGCCTGCCAGTTTCCCATCAATGTGGATAACAGTTTCCTGAACACAGAGAATTGTTCGAAGGTCATTGTTCCAAAAGTCCATCTGTCTGTCTATCCAAACACATGCAAACCTCTGGAGTTCTTTGGTTTATTTTATTCTCCGATTGTTCCATCTTACTGGTCATCCTTAGGGCCATCCTGTTTCTACCTTTATTATCCCCCATGCAGAACTGGATGGGCATTAGGAGCGGTTGCTTACAGAAAAGCCAGTGGTGTGTATCAGTAACAGAACACTCATTTAGAGCCATCAGGTCTCAGAGCCGCGTGTTCCAGACTCACAACGGGTACTTTGCATCCATTCCATTCAGACCTTTCCAGAATCCAGCTTGTAGGTGGCTTATCTCCCTTCACAGGTGAGAAATCTGCTCAGGGTCACGTGGCAGGCAGGTGTGGGCACAGGCCAGGGTGGTCACAGAGCCCAGTACTTTCCCCATCTTGGGCTTGGCATGAGATCCGTTGCCCTGTCACACAACGGAGGACTTGAGGCTGGGACAATCTGCCCTCTACCAGGCTCTATGCACTGGGGGTGCCTGAGCTGGCAGGAAGGCTGGAGATGCGAGAGAGGGCACACTTGCCTCATTTGTGATGAACAGATGCAGCTTGTGCCTGGGCCTTTTCCGTAATCTGTCATAAATGAGAAGTTACGCAGAGGGCAAGGAAGACCTCTCATGCATTCTGCAGATTCTGTGCGCTTATTAACTAGTGGCTCCCCGACTTCCACTGTGACAAGGAACTCATCACATTGCTGGGTGCTGTTGGTTCTGCATACAGCAGAGCTCCTGTTCTCTGCATGAGACTGTCCTCCAAACTCTAGCATGAGTGACATTTGGGTGCAAATACTCTGACACTCATTATAACTCTCCCTTTGAAAGGCTTTTTTTGAGGTTCGCCAAGAAACCTCTCAAGGTGGATGACGTCATGAAGCTGCTGTGCTGCATCGCTGAGGAGAGGGAAAAGGGGAGCTTGAAGCCAGTTGTGGGTAGAATGATTGGTGGTCTGGTCGGAGGCCCACCTGGAGCTGCTGTTGGTAAGCCTTGCAGGGACAGCCAGACTTTGAAACCACAGAGACCTCACAAAAGTCTCTGTCCCGTGGGACATGTTTGCTGAGTTGCGTTTGCTTCTGTGACATGATCTTTGTGTCCCAATTCATCCTATTGAAAACACATAGAGGGGCACCTGGGTGGTCATTAAGCATCTGCCTTTGGCTCAGGTCATGATCCCAGGGTCCTGGGATCAAGCCCCGCACTGGGCTCCCTGCTCCGCTGGGGGCCTGCTTATTCCTCTCCAACTCCCTCTGCTGTGTTTCGTCTCTAGTGTTTCTTTTTCTGTCAAATAAATAAATAAAATAATTTAAAAAAGAAAACACATAGAAATGGCTAGCAGACACATGAAAAAAATGTTTAATATCATTAGCCATCAAGGAAATTCAAATCAAAACCACACTGAGAAGCCACCTTACACCAGTTAGACTGGCAACAATTAACAGGGCAGGAAACAAGTGTTGGAGAGGATGTGGGGAAAGGGGAACACTCTTACACTGTTGGTGGGAATGCAATTTGGTGCAGCCACTTTGAAAAACAGTGTGGAATTTCCTCAAAAAATTAAAAATAGAGCTACCCTATGACCCTGCAATTGCACTGCTGGGTATTTACCCCAAAGATACAGATATAGTGAAAAGAAAGGCCATCTGTACCCCAATGTTCATAACAGCAGTGTCCACAAGAGCCAGACTGTGAAAAGAGCTGAGATGCCCTTCAACAGACAAATGGATAAAGAAGATGGGGTCCATATATATAACAGAATATTACACAGCCATTAGAAAGGATGAACACCCAACTTTTGCATCACTATGAATGGGACTAGAGGAGATTATGCTGAGTGAAATAAGTCAAGCAGAAAGAGTCAATTAATATATGGTTTCACTTACTTGTGGAGTTGAGTAAGCTCTATTTGATAGTTATCATCATACCACTCTGGAGGGCTGGCATGAAAAACAGTTGCTTCCAGAGTTAAGGTCTCCTTTTCTGTCCACAGGGTCCTTTAACCATAGGATTTCACTGAAAATTTCCAAAGTTCAGGGGCAAAGTGCATATTATGAAGAAAACCGAGCCTCACCACTGAGATGATGCTCTTTGCGAATGCACTGGCTTCTCAATTCTCTCCTTTAAGATGAGAGAGTTTTATGGGAAGCAGGAAACCTGTGGGCCCTGGAGAAGATTTCAGTTCTCAGAGCTGTGCGGTGGGAGATGCTTTGTGCTGCGTCTGTGAGTGCACGGCTTAGGGAAAGGCATGTTGGGTGTCAGTTATCTGAGCCAAATGGAACAAGGCCCCAGAAACCCTTGCCCCCCATACCAAGGGGTGGAGCGTGCATGAAGCAAAGCCCATTCTGGCCTGTGTGTGAATGTGCTCACTCGTCATGGCGGTGGACATGCTCCCAGCAAGAGCACCCATTGAACCAACTAATTGAACCTTCCTTTTTTTCTAGGGGAGGCTGTTGGGGGTCTCTTAGGTACATGGATGATAAGCGGACAGTTCAAGCCGATTCCTCAGATCATAATGGAGCTGCCGCCTGATAAGAAGCAAAAGCTCTATAAAGAAGCCACGGCCATCCTCAAGCACCTGAAGTGGAGGGACACCGAAGATCTGACCACATTGGTCATGGGCAGTGAGGACCTGAAGATGCAGCTGCTGGCCATGCTGGAAAAGTGCCTCAAAGGCTGAAGTCCAGTACATTGATCTCAAAACTATTTCTGGAAAGCAGGGGTCTCATTTAGATGATTCTCCACAGGGTGGTGGGCCATCTAGATGGTTTTCCTAACTCATAGAGGTGATTGGGAGTTAGGGGAAGCCTCACCCATTCATTGCTCATGGGTTGGGTCCAACTCTCCCTGACCCAGGGAACATGGGGTCCTGGTCAGTGGTCCTGCCCTGATGTCCACTGAAGTCCCTCCCCTGTCTGGCCTGCCTTCATTCCTGGGAAAAACCCTGACCCAACTCCTGAGCAGTTTTGGGTCAGATGGAGCAGATCTTGATGAGTGAAGTCAGTGTGGACTAGCTGTGTCCTGGGGTGACTGTAATGGGCACAGGGCCTGAGAGGATAGGCTGGACCTCAAGTCCTGTCTCCCCCAGGAGGTAAAAACACTTTCCTGGATTTCCCCTCAGGCTCTCCTCTTGGCTCCTGTGGTTTTAGTATTCTTAATTTTTTCTTACATTGTCTGTAAAGAACTTAAAAAAAAAGAAATGGACTAAGAGTCATCCGTTTGTATCATTCCCACAGCCTTGTCATTCCAAACAATGTCCGTGATGGAATACCGCTCCTTCCTGGGCCCCAGGACCCCTGCTTCACCCCTGCCTCGACACACCGCTGTTCAAAGTCTACTCACTGGAATCTTCTTTAAAGAAATATTCTATATCAATTAGGGCTATTTGGTTGCCCTGCATTGTGGCTACTATGTTGGCACGAATGCTTAATTCTGTCTTTCTAATTACGCCCCATATTTTGTTCTTCATCACATGTGAGACATTTTGTTTTTGTGCATTCGTTTATTTGTTTGGGGGCCCTCCTTCCTTCAGAAGGTAGCTACACAAAGGCACGTGGGAG
>JAHRIG010000082.1:16141-33867 GCA_020311275.1 Eira barbara | reverse complement strand
AGCCAGACTTGTGTCATAGTCTCACTTTAGGATTAGGGGTTTATCATGGACCAGTTTTCAGGGAAGAGGTGCTTCCCAAGGGAAATCCTGGTCACCGGGCAGGCAAAACAGCAGCAACTCTGTGGAGATGATTTTCCTTGACTCCTTCCTCCCTCTCAGGGCCCTATTCAGAGGTCTATAGGTCTGATTTACCTCCCTCCTGGGTATTTCTCACACTTGCTCCTTGTTCTCAGGAATGTGCCCCCTATTCCTCTCTTTTCCCTGGCCCATCATTGTTTATTCTTCATGTAACAGCCAGAGGGGTTTTCTTAAAACATGTAGATCACATACAAATTAAATTTCTTGATGGTGTCCCATTGCTGTTTGGGTTAAATTCATTCTTCTGAGCAAAGCATGTGCACCCTTGGTGATCTAGCCCTCCAGCCCTGTCTCTCTCTGTTTCTCCCTCCCTCTAGGGCTTATGTTCCATATTCCTCAAATCATCCCAAGTTGTCCTGTGCTTCTGCCTGGGATGCCCTTTCCCAGCTTCTCTGACTGGCAGACTTTTCCTTTTTAATACTAGCTCAGGCATCTCCTTCTCCAGAAAGGCTCTGGGACTTCTGTGAACAGATAAGAAGACCTTCTGCTTGGTGCCCATATCTTCTCACCTCTATGAGCTAGGCTGATTCTGATGATCAAATGTTCTCGCCCCTGGTTGCCCTTCAGGTGCTTCTTCTCATCTGCCTTCCTAGTGCCTAGCTTCGTGCTAGGCCCAGTGATAGATCGTGAGCAGTGACTATTGACAAATCGGTGGACCCAGGGTTGCAAGGAACCTGGTGGAAACTGCATGCCCTGGGCAAAACAGAATTGCAGTCTTCCTGCCTGGACATGTTCAGCCCTGGGTTTATATGCCCTTCCTCCACCTGCCCTCCCCACCATGGTGAGTTGCCCTTAGCCACCTTACTGTAGGACTGCTTTTATTTTCTTCCTAGCATTTTGCTTGTCTATTGTTCTGTGTGGGGATTTTTTTCATTTTTTAATTTCTTTTCAGTGTAACAATATTCATTGTTTATGCCCTACACCCAGTGCTCCGTGCCATACGTGCCCTCCATAATACCCAGCACATGGCTCCCCCAACCTCCCACCCCCCGCCCCTTCAAATCCCTCAGCTTGTGTCTCAGAGTCCATAGTCTCTCATGGTTCATCTCCCTTTCCATTTTCCCTCAACTCCTTTCTCCTTTCCATCTCCCTATGTCCTCCAAGTTATTTGTTATGCTCCACAAATAAGTGAATCCATATGATAATTGACTCTCTCTGTTGACTTATTTCACTCAGCATAATCTCTTCCAGTCCCATCCATGTTGCTACAAAAGTTGGGTATTCATCCTTTCTGATGGAGGCGTAATACTCCATTGTGTATATGGATCACATCTTCCTTATCTGTTCATCTGCTGAAGGGCATCTTGGTTCTTTCCACAGTTTGGCGACCGTGGCCATTGCTGCTATAAACATTGGGGTACAGATGGCCCTTCTTTTCACTCCATCTGTATCTTTGGGGTAAATACCCAGTAGTACGATTGCAAGGTCATAGTGTAGCTCTATTTTTAATTTCTTGAGGAATCTCCACACTGTTCTCCAAAGTGGCTGCACCCACTTGCATTCCCACCAACAGTGTAAGAGGGTTCCCCTTTCTCCACATCCTCTCCAACGCATGTTGTTTCCTGTCTTGCTAATTTTGGCCATTCTAACTGGTGTAAGGTGCTATCTCAGTGTGGTTTTGATTTGAATCTCCCTGATGGCTAGTGATGATGAACATTTCTTCCTGTGTCTGATAGCCTTTTGTATGCATTCATTGGAGAAGTGTCTGTTCATGTCTTCTGCCCATTTCTTAACATGATTTTCTGTTTTGTGTGTGTTGAGTTTGAGAACTTCTTCATAGATCCTGGATATCAGTCTTTTGTCTGTACCGTCATTTGCAAATATCTTCTCCCATTCTGTGGGTTGTCTCTTTGTTTTGTTGACTGTTTCCTTTGTTGTGCAGAAGCTTTTGATCTTGATGAAGTCCTCAAAGTTCATTTTCTCTTTTGTTTCCTTTGCCTTTGGAGGCATATATTGAAAGAAGTTGCTCTGACATATCGAAGAGGTTACTGCCTATGTTCTCCTCTAGGATTCTGATGGATTCCTGTCTCATGTTGAGGTCTTTTATCCATTTCGAGTTTATCTTTGTGTACATTGTACAAGAATGCTTGAGCTTCCTTCTTCTACATACAGCTGTCCAATTTTCCCAACAGCATTTCTTGAAGAGACTTTCTTTTTTCCACTGTATATTTTTTCCTGCTTTGTCTAAGATTATTTGACCATAGTTTTGAGGGTACATATCTGGGCTCTCTACTCTGTTCCACAGGTCTATGTGTCTGTTTTTATGCCAGTACCATGCTGCCTTGGTGATCACAGCTTTGTAGTAAAGCCTGAAATCAGGTAACGTGATGCCCCCAGTTTTGTTTTTCTTTTTCAACATTTCCTTAGTGGTTCGAGGTCTCTTCCGATTACATATAAATTTTAGGATTAATTGCTCCAGCTCTTTGAAAAATACTGGTGGAATTTTGATTGGAATGGCATTAAAAGTATAGATTGCTCTAGGCAGTATAGACATTTTAGCAATGTTTGTTCTTCTGATCCAAGAGCATGGAATGGTCTTCCATCTTTTTGTATCTTTAATTGCATTCATGAGTGTTCTGTAGTTCCTCGAGTACAGATCCTTTACCTCTTTGTTTAGGTTTATTCCCAGGTATCTTATGGTTCTTGGTGCTATAATAAATGGAATCGATTCTCTAATGTCCCTTTCTGTGTTTTCATTGTTAGTGTATAAGAAAGCAACTGATTTCTGTACATTGACTTTGTATCCTGCCATGTTACTGAATTGCTGTATGAGTTCTAGTAGTTTGGGGGTGGAGTCTTTTGGGTTTTCCATATAAAGAATCATGTCATCTGCGAAGAGAGAGAGTTTGACTTCTTCCTTGCCAATTTGGATACCTTTTATTTCTCTTTGTTGTCTGATTGCTGTTGCTAGGACTTCTAACACTATGTTGAACAAGAGTGGTGAGAGTGGGCATCCTTGTCGTGTTCCTGATCTCAACGGGAAGGCTGCGAGCTTTTTCCCATTGAGGATGATATTTGCTGTGGGTCTTTCATAGATAGATTTGATGAAGTTCAGGAATGTTCCCTCTATCCCTATACTTTGAAGCGTTTTAATCAGGAACGGATGCTGGATTTTGTCAAATGCTTTTTCTGCATCAATTGAGAGGACCATGTGGTTCTTCTCTCTTCTCTAATTAATTTCTTCTATCACATTGATTGATTTGCGAATGTTGAACCATCCTTGTAACCCAGGGATGAATCCCACCTGGTCATGGTGGATAATCTTTTTAATGTGCTGTTGGATCCTTTTTGCTAGGATCTTGTTGAGAATCTTAGCATCCATATTCATCAGTGATATTGGACTGAAATTCTCCTTTTTGGTAGGGTCTTTGCCTGGTTTGGGGATCAGGGTAATGCTGGCTTCATAAAAAGAGTCTGGAGGTTTTCTTTCTGTTTCAGTTTTTTTGGAAACAGCTTCAGGAGAATAGGTATTATTTCTTCTTTGAAAGTTTGGTAGAATTCCCCAGGGAATCCCTCATGTCCTGGGCTCTTCTGTTTTGGGAGGTTTTTGATCACTGCTTCAATCTCATTACTAGATATCAGTCTATTCAGGTTGTCAATTTCTTCCTGGTTCAATTTTGGGAGTTTATAGTTTTCCCAGAATGCATCCATTTCATCTAGGTTGCTTAGCTTATTGGCATATAACTGTTGATAATAACTTCTGATGATTGTTTCTATTTCCTCTCCCTTTTCAACCATAATCTTATTAATTTGAGCCTTATCTCTTTTCTTTTGGATTAGTGTGGCCAATGGTTTATCAATCTTATTGATTCTTTCAAAAGCCAGCTTCTACTTTCATTAATAGGTTCTACCATATCTCTAGTTTCTATCTCATTGATCTCTGCTCTAATCTTGATTATTTACTTTCTTGTGTGTGGAGTTGGCTTAATTTGTTGTTGATTTTCCAGTTCTTTAAGGTGTAGAGACAGCTGGTGTATTCTGGATTTTTCTTTTTTTTTTTTTTGAGGGAGGCTTGGATGGCTATGGATTTCCCCTTAGGACCGCCTTTGCTGTATCCCATAGGTTTTGGAGTGAAGTGTCTTCATTCTCATTGGTTTCCATGAATTCTTTAAGTTCTTCTTTGATCTCCTGGTTGATCCAAGCATTCTTAAGCAAGGTGGTCTTTAGCTTCCAGTTGTTTGAGTTCCTTCCAAAGTTTTCCTTGTGATTGAGTTCCCGTTTCTTAGCATTGTGATCTGAGAATATGCAGGGAATAATCTCCATCTTTTGGTATCAGTTGAGCCCTGATTTGTGACCCAGTATGTGGTCTATTCTTGAGAGGGTTCCATGTGCACTTGAGAGGAATGAGTATTCTGTTGTTTTAGGGTGGAATGTTCTGTATATATCTATGAGGTCCATCTGGTCCAATGTTTTATTCAGAGCTCTTGTTTCTTTATTGATTTTCTGCTTGGATGATCTGTCTATTACTGAGAGAGGCATGTTAAGATCTCCTCCTATTAATGTATTCATATCAGTATGACTCTTTATGTTGTTTAATAGTTTTCTTAAGTAATTGGCTGCTCCCATATTGGTGGCATAAATATTTACAATTGTTAGGTCTTCTTGGTAGATAGTCCCTTTAAGACTTATGTAGTTTCGGGGCACCTGGGTGGCTCAGTGGGTTAGGGCCTCTGCCTTTGGCTCAGGCCGTGGTCTTGGGGTCCTGGGATCGAGCTCGGCGTCTTGCTCCCTGCTCAGCAGGAAGCCTGCTTCTCTTCCTCTCTCTCTCTCTGCCTGCCTCTCTGCCTACTTGTGATCTCTGGCTGTCAAATAAATAAATAAAATCTTTAAAAAAAAGAATTATGTAGTGTCCTTCTGTATCTCTGATTACAGTCTTTAGTTTAAAATCTAATTTATCTGATATGAGAATTGCTACCCTGGCCTTCTTTTGAGGCCCATTTTTGGGACAAAAGATGCTTCTCCATCCCTTCACTTTCAGTCTGGGTGTATCCTTAGTTTTGAAATGGGTCTCTCATAGACGACATATGGATGGATCCTGTCGTTTTATCCAATCTGCAACCCTGTGTCATTTTATGGGCGCATTTAGGCCATTCACATTGAGAGTGATTATTGAGAGATACGTTTTCATTGACATAGTGTTACCTCTGAAGTCTTTCTTTCTGTAGATTGTCTCCATATATTTCTGTTCAATGATATTCTTAGGATTTCTCCTCTTTTATATAACCTCCCTTAATATTTCCTGCAGTGTCAGCTTGGTGGTTGCATAGTCTTTTAAGCCTTGCCAGTCTTGGAAACTCTTTATCTCTCCATCCATTTTGAATGTCAGTCTTGCTGGATAAAGTATTCTTGGCTGCATGTTCTTCTCATTTAGTGCCCTGAATACGTCTTGCCAGCCCTTACTGCCTTGCCAGGTTTCTGTGGACAGGTCTGACGTTATTCTGATGGGCTTTCCTCTGTATGTAAGGAGCTTCTTTGTCCTAGCTGCTTTCAAGAGATCCTGTCTATGATTTTTCATTTTTACTCTCAGGTGCCTTGAGGTTTTTCTAGATTCTATAATCTTGGGGGAGACCGGTCTGCCTCTAGTACATCAATGCTGGTTCCATTCATGATATTGGGAACATTTTCATGGAGAATTTGTTCCACTATATCTTCTAGTCCTCTTTCTTTCTCCTCCCCTTCAGGGATTCCAATAATTCTGACGTTGGAACATTTCATGGAGTCATTTATTTCCCTAATTCTGTTTTCATGGCTTCTAAGCTGTTTGTTCCAGGCTTCCTCCTGATCCTTTCTTTCTATCTGTTTGTCCTCCAGATCACTAATTCTATCTGTCTCAGTTACCCTAGCTTTTAGAGAATTTAGATTAGATTGGAACTCATTGAGAACATTGAGAACATCGTCCCTGGGGGCTTTCAGTTCTGCCCTAATCAATTCCGTTTTGTCATCCATGGCTTTCTCCAACCTAGCTATTGCCTGGATAATTGTTAGCTTGAATTCCCTTTCCAACATATTGTCCATGTTGATAGCCATTAGCTCTGTTGCAGATGGCCCAGCCTCTGAATTTTTCTTCTTTGGGCATTCCTCCTCGTAGTCATTTTGGTGAGAGTTGGCTGAACAGATGTAGCTGAATGTGTTGACCGTGGTGCAGGCAAGGTGCACCCTGGAATGCTTCTGAGCAATCAAGAGTCCCCACCCAAAAGAAAGAAAAAAGAAAGAGAGAAAAAAAAAGAGTGTGTGTGTGTGTGTGTGAGAGAGAGAGAGAGAGGAAAAAAAAGAAAGATAAAATAAAAGAGAAGGCCCAGCCCAAATGGGCCCCAAGGTAAGATTTATGAAGTATACAAACAAAAAGACTGATAAATATAGATGACAAGAGAAAAAAAATGTACATAAACAAAACAAAAAAGAACCCCAAGTATAAGATTTATATACTACCAGGACAAACACAAATACACAGAAACACTGGTGGAAGAAAAAGATGGGAGAGTGGTTATAAATTCTCACTGTGGGCGAGGAAGGTTATTTCGATTCTTCCTGGATGTATCTTGATATCTTTGTTAAAGGACTCAACTTTCCTAAGATAGAGGGGGATTAAAAATTGGTTTACCTGGGGTGCCTGGGTGGCTCCGTGGTTAAGCTGCTGCCTTCAGCTCAGGTCATGATCTCAAGGTCCTGGGATCGAGTCCCGCATCGGGCTCTCTGCTTGGCAGGGAGCCTGCTTCCCTCTCACTCTCTCTTCCTGCCTCTCTGCCTACTTGTGATCTCTCTCTGTCAAATAAATAAATAAAATCTTAAAAAAAATTGGTTTACCTATACGGGTAGCATTGATGGGGGAAAGGGGATTACCTTGAAGTTTAACTCTAAATGAATATTAAATAATAAAAATTAAAAAAGAATAAACTAAACTAAACTAAAATAGAATTTAAAAATACAAAATAGAAAAGCAAAATAAAAACAGGTATATGTATCTAAAAGTTCAGGTTAAAAGGTTATTATGGAATTTGATATACTGGACATCTCACTGTGATGGTAAATAGGTTAAAAATTATCTATAAAATAAAAAAGAACCAGAATAGTGGGAACAAATTAAAAATAAAAGTTGTATCTCTGAAGTAGTGGTGGTGGTTCTCTTGTTTTGTTTGTTGGTTTGTTTGTTTGTTTTCCCGGTTGGCCTTCTGAGGGAGGGGCCTGCCGTGTGGGTTTTCAGGCAGTGTTCCCTGAGTTAAGTCCTCCCGCCCCCATCAAGGGTGTGGGCTCTGAGGAAACCAGTTTTTCAGGTTTTTGTTCTCTGGAGGTTTTTTTTTTTTATTTGTTTGTTCGTTTGTTTTCTCTCGCCTTGGCAGCTTTTGATGGTTTTCGGAGGTTTAGAGGGAAGCAAACTGCACCCAGACCTCCCTCTCAGAGAGAAGCCTCATTCTGTTCCCCTCTGGGTGCTCTAGAGCACATAAATACCCCCTTGGCCACTGGCAGAGCACATTCCCAGTTGCGTGGTCCCTGGGGACACAGGAACTCCTGCTAGTACCCCAAACCACGACAGCGGCAGCTGTCTGGGCAGCTCCGGACCACCAGAGAGGTTCCAAGCAGTGATCGCACACTGAGATTTTCCCGCTGGCCCGGGCTGGGAGTGTTCAGACTCTCCGGGTCCCAGAGGTCCCGGCCACCTCTCTCAGGGGAGGGTGTGGGGCACAACTCAGACTCTGGTCACGTGGCCTGCACACAGAGAGTGCAAAAGGCTGTGGTTCTGCCAGCTGGCAAGGCTCCCAGCCCCTCACGGTAAACGCCATCCAGGCGCTCTTGGGCGCACTCACAGCTCAGGCACCAAGATCTGGTTTATTCACCGCACTCTCTCTGGCTCAGCACCAGGGGTGGCTGTCCTGGGTCCAGGGACTTAAGACCCTGTCCCCAACTGCCCCAATTCCCACAATTTCCCCCCGCAATCCTTTGCTCTTTTTGAGTGCATTCAACCAGACTCCAAGTTAATGCTGGTCCCCAGTCACAGGGCACTCTCGAATTGGGGTATTACTTTCCTATTGTTCGCTTCTGGTGGCTCCCTCCCACTTCTGTTTATCTTCCAATACCAGTCCGATGTTTCCATGCCACTTTACCTGCCCACTAGCGTCTTCTGCCCCCATAGAGATCCAGAAGTGTATAATTCTAATCTCAGGCTGATTTCATGGGTGATCAGAGTTCTTTGGTAGATAATTAGCTCACTTTAGGGTGCAGGTTGAAAAGGCACCTCCTCCTAGTTCCCCACCATCTTGTCTCCCCTGTTCTGTGTGTATTCATATTATCTCTCTCCCAACCCCTGTGACTATGACCTATCAGCTTCACCAGATAAAATTTCAGTACTGACCATATCCTAAGTACTGGGAACAGCATCCCACATTAGAGGGGCTCAATAAATATTCAGTAAATGAATGGACTACAGGTCACACTGAGTGGGATATTTGATCTACCTTTGGGAAAAATGGCCATCGTTCCTGGGTTCAAGGAGCCGATATGAATCTCAGGGAAGTTCCAATATGGTTGGTGATCCTCTCCCCCTGGGGACCCCTATCTACTCCAAGACTTTGGCTGGCAGAGGCCATTCCAGAGAACAAGAAATGTCTCATTCTAGGTTGGGCATCTCAAGATTTAATTCTCAGCAAAAGCACCAATGATGACAAAGCAGATAAATCTACAGGTTGCAGTAGGAAGGATGAGCTTTCTCAGTCCTGTCTCCTTTTTGCTGAGCTGCTAGGTTTGCTCATAGTCATCCCTAACCTCATTATCCTGTCCTTGCAGACTTGGGCCTTGCCTTCTCTTTCCAGTCCTCTATCCCTGCCGTGCTCTCTTTCATTATCTTTTCCCCTTTTTTCTTTCATCTTCGTCATCCACTGCACAGCAGGTGGCATACAGTATGTGCACTAGCTATCCACTTACAACATTTTCCTTTTCTTGGGGATGAGAAGGAGATGCAAACCTCAAACACTTACTGATTATTTTCTTCTAGTTTCAAGGTTCCTGATGCAGAGCAGCTTGACACTTATGAGTCATGTGTTGATTCTATTTAATTTGGCTCATCTATCCACCCACTAATCAATCCATCAATGCATCAATCTGTTCCTCCATCCATTCATCCATCCATTTATCCAGAAACTCTTTCACTATCCATTCCCCTCTCATTCAGGCCATACATCCCTTATTCATCTGCCTCCATCCTTCTGTCTGCCCATTCAACGATCCATCGAAAATTCTTTTTTTTTTTTGAATCCTTGTTCTCTTTATTTTTTAATTTTTTTAAATTTTTTTAATAAACGTATAATGTATTTTTATCCCCAGGGGTACAGGTCTGTGAATCACCCGGTTTACACACTTCACAGCACTCACCATAGCACATACTCTCCCCAATGTCTATAACCCCACCACCCTCTCCTGACCCCACTCCCCCCAGCAACCCTCAGTTTGTTTTATGATATTAAGAGTCTATTATGGTTTGTCTCCCTCCTGATCCCATCTTGTTTCATTTATCCTTTCCCACCCCCAAACCTCCCACGTTGCATCTCCACTTCCTCATATCAGGGAGATCATATGATAGTTGTCTTTCTCCAATTGACTTATTTCACTGAGCATAATACCCTCTAGTTCCATCCACGTCGTCGCAAATGGCAAGATTTCAGTTCTTTTGATGGTTGCATAGTATTCCATTGTATAGATATACATATCACCTCTTCTTTATCCATTCATCTGTTGAGGGACATCTAGGTTCTTTCCATCGTTTGGCTATTGTGGAAATTGCTGCTATAAACATTTGGGTGCACGTGCCCCTTCGGATCACTACGTTTGTATCCTCAGGGTAAATACCCAGTAGTGCAATTGCTGAGTCATAGGGTAGCTCTATTTTCAGCTTTTTGAGGAACCTCCCTGCTGTTTTCCAGAGTGGTTGCACCAGCTTGCATTCCCACCAACAGTGTAGGAGGGTTCCCCTCTCTCCGCATCCTCGCCAGCATCTGTCATTTCCTGACTTCTTAATTTTAGTCATTCTGACTGGTGTGAGGTGGTATCTCATTGTGGTTTTGATTTGTATTTCCCTGATGCCAAGTGATGTGGAGCACTTTTTCATGTGTCTGTTGGCCATCTGGATGTCTTCTTTGCAGAAATGTCTGTTCATGACTTCTGCCCATTTCTTGATTGGGTTATTTGTTCTTTGGGTGTTGATTTGCTAAGCTCTTTATAGATTTTGGATACTAGCCCTTTATCTGATATGTCGTTTGCAAATATCTTCTCCCATTCTGTCAGTTGTCTTTTGGTTTTGTTAACCATTTCCTCTGCTGTGCAAAAGCTTTTGATCTTGATGAAATCCCAATAGTTCATTTTTGCCCTTGCTTCCCTTGCCTTTGGCGATGTTCCTAGGAAGAAGTTGCTGTGGCTGAGGTCAAAGAGGTTGCTTCCTTTGTTCTCCTCAAGGATTTTGATGAATTCTTTTCTCACATTGAGGTCCTTCATCCATTTTGAGTCTATTTTCATGTGTGGTGTAAGGAAATGGTCCAGTTTCATTTTTCTGCATGTGGCTGTCCAATTTCCCCAAAACCATTTGTTGAAGAGGCTGTCTTTTTTCCATTGGACATTCCTTTCTGCTTTGTTGAAGATGAGTTGACCATAGAGTTGAGGGTCTATTTCTGGGCTCTCTATTCTGTTCCATTGATCTATATGTCTGTTTTTCTGCTGGTACCATACCGTTTTGATGATGACAGCTTTGAAATAGAGCTTGAAGTCTGGAATTGTGATGCCACCAACTTTGGCTTTCTTTTTCAATATTCCTTTGGCTATTCGAGGTCTTTTCTTGTTCCATATAAATTTTAGGATTATTTGTTCCATTTCTTTGAAAAAAAATGGATGGGATTTTGATAGGGATTGCATTAAATGTGTAGATTTCTTTAGGTAGCATAGACATTTTTGCAATATTTGTTCTTCCAATCCATGAGCATGGAACAATTTTCCATTTCTTTGTGTCTTTCTCAATTTATTTCATGAGTCCTTTATATTTTTCTGAGTATAAATTCTTTGCCTCTTTGGTTAGGTTTATTCCTAGGTATCTTATGGTTTTGGGTGCAATTGTAAATGGGACTGACTCCTTAATTTCTCTTTCTTCTGTCTTGTTCTTGGTGTAAAGAAATGCAACTGATTTCTGTGCATTGATTTTATATCCTGACACTTTACTGAATTCCTGTACAAGTTCTAGCAGTTTTGGAGTGGAACCTTTTGGGTTTTCCATATATAGTATCATATCATCTTCAAAGAGTGATAGTTTGACTTCTTCTTTGCTGATTAGGATGCCTTTAATTTATTTTTGTTGTCGGATTGCTCAGGCTAGGACTTCTAGTACTATGTTGAATAGCAGTGGTGATAATGGACATCCCTTCCATTTTCCTGACCTTAGTGGAAAAGCTTTCAGTTTTCCTCCATTGAGAATGATATTTGTGGTGGGTTTTTCACAGATAGCTTTGATAGTATTGAGGTATGCTCCCTCTATCCCTACACTTTGAAAAGTTTTGATCAGGAAGGGATGCTGTACTTTGTCAGAAGCTTTTTCAGCATCTATTGAGAGTATCACATGGCTCTTGTTCTTTCTTTTATTATTGTATTGTATCACATTGATTTGCAGATGTTGAACCAACCTTGCAGGCCTGGAATAAATCCCACTTGGTCATGGTGAATAATACTTTTAATGTACTGTTGGATCCTATTGGCTAGTATTTTGGTGAGAATTTTCGCGTCTTTGTTCATCAGGGATATTGGTCTGTAATTCTCTTTTTTGATGGGATCCTTGTCTGGTTTTGGGATCAAGGTGATGCTGGTCTCATAAAATGAGTTTGGAAGTTTTCCTTCCATTTCGGTTTTTTGGAACAGTTTCAGGAGAATAGGAATGAATTCTTATTTAAATGTTATGTAGAATTCCCCTGGGAAGCTGTCTCGCCCTGGGCTTTTGTTTGTTTGGAGATTTTTGATGACTGTTTCAATCTCCTTACAGGTTATTGGTCTGTTCAGGTGTTCCTTTTTCTTTTTTTCTTTTTAAAGATTTTATTTATTTATTTGACAGACAGAGATCACAAGTAAGCAGAGAGGCAGGCAGAGAGAGAAGGGGGGAAAGCAGGCTCCCTGCTGAGCAGAAAGCCCAATGTGGGTCTTGATCCCAGGACCCTGAGATCATGACCTGAGCTGAAGGCAGAGGCTTTAACCCTCTGAGCCACCCAGGCGGCCCCTGTTAAGGTTTTCTATTTCTTCCTGGTTCAGTTGTGGTAGTTTATATGTCTCTAGGAATGAATACATTTCTTCCAGATTGTCAAATTTGTTGGCGTAGAGTTGCTCATAATATGTTCTTATAATTGTTTGTATTTCTTTCGTGTTGGTTGTGATCTCTCCTCTTTCATTCATGATTTTATTTATTTGCGTCCTTTCTCTTTTCTTTTTGATCAGTCTGGCCAGGGGTTTGTCAATCTTATTAATTCTTTCAAAGAACCGGCTCCTAGTTTCATTGATTTGTTCTATTGTTTTTTAGTTTCTATTTCATTGATTTCTGCTCTGATCTTTATGATTTCTCTTCTCCTGCTGGGTTTAGGCTTTCTTTGTTGTTATTTCTCCAGCTCCTTTAGGTGTAGGGTTAGGTTGTGTATTTGAGACCTTTCCTGTTTCTTGAGAAAGGCTTGTATCATTTTATATTTTCCTCTCAGGACTGCCTTTGCTGCGTCCCACAGATTTTGAACTGTTGTGTTTTCATTATCATTTGTTTCCATGAATTTTTTCAATTTTTCTTTAATTTTCTCGTTGACCCATCCATTCTTTAGAAGGATGTCATTTAGTCTCCATGTATTTGGGTTCTTTCCAAATTTCCTCTTGTGATTGTGTTCTAGCTTCAGAGCATTGTGGTCTGAAAATGTGCAGGGAATGATCCCAATCTTTTGATACCAGTTGAGACCTGATTTATTACCCAGGATGTGATCTATTCTGGAGAATGTTCCATGTGCACTAGAGAAGAATGTGTATTCTGCTGCTTTGGGATGGAATGTTCTGAATATATCTGTGATGTCCATCTGGTCCAGTGTGTCATTTAAGGCCTTTATTTCCTTGTTGATCTTGTGCTTGGATGATCTGTCCATTTCAGTTTGGGTAGTGTTAAAGTCCCCTACTATTATTGTGTTATTGTCAATGTGTTTCTTTGAATTTGTTATTAATTGGTTTATATAGTTGGCTGCTCCTATGTTCGGAACAGACCCTTTGAGTATGATATAGTGTCCTTCCTCATCTCTTATTATAATCTTTGGCTTAAAATCTAATTGATCTGATATAAGGATTGCCACCCCAGCTTTCTTCTGATGTCCATTAGCATGGTACATTATTTTCCACCCCCTCACTTTAAATCTGGAGGTGTCCTAGGATCTAAGATGAGTTTCTTGTAGGCAGCATATTGATGGGTTTTGTTTTTTTATCCATCCTGATACTCCGTGTCTTTTGATTGGGGCATTTAGCCCATTTACTTCCAGCCTAACTATTGAGAGATATGAATTTAGTGCCATTGTATTGTCCGTAAGGTGACTGTTACAATATATTGTCTCTGTTCCTTTCTGATCTACTACTTTTAGGGTCTCTCTGCTTAGAGGACCCCTTCCAATATTTTCTGTAGAGCTGGCTTGCTGTTTGCAAATTTTTTCAGTTTTTGTTTGTCCTGGAAGATTTTTATCTCTCCTTCTATTTTCAATGATAGCCTAGCTGGATATGGTATTCTTGGCTGCATGTTTTTCTCATTTAGTGCTCTGAATATATCATGCCAGTTCTTTCTGGCCTGCAAGGTCTGTGTGGATACGTCTGTTGTCAATCTAATATTTTTACCATTGTATGTTAAGACTTCTTGTCCCGGGCCGCCTTCAGGATTTTCTCTTTGTCGCTAAGACTTGTAAATTTTACTATTAGTTGACGGGCTGTGGACCTATTCTTATTGATTTTGAGGGGGGTTCTCTGCACCTCCTGGATTTTGATGCTTGTTCCCTTTGCCATATTAGGGAAATTCTCTACAATAATTCTCTCCAATATACCTTCTGTCCCCTCTCTTTCATCTTCTTCTAGAATCCCAATTATTCTAATGTTGTTTCGTCTTATGGTGTCACTTATCTCTTGAATTCTCTCCTCATAGTCCAGTAATTGTTTGTCTCTCCTTTGCTCAGCTTCTTTATTCTCAGTCATTTGGTCTTCTATATCATTAATTCTTTCTTCTGCCTCATTTATCCTAGCAGTAAGTGCCTCCATTCTTTATTGTACCTCATTAGTAGCTTTTTTGATTTCAACTTAGTTAGATATTAGTTCTTTTATTTCTCCAGAAAGGGCTTTTATCTCTCCAGAAAGGGTTTCTCTAATATCTTCCATGCCTTTTTCGAGCCCGGCTAGAACCTTGAGAATCGTCATTCTGAACTCGAGATCTGACATATTGGCAATGTCCATATTGATTAGGTCCCTAGCCTTTGGTAACGCCTCTTGCTGGTTTTTGTTTTGTTTTGTTTTGTTTTGTTTTTGTGGTGAGTTTATCCGTCATTTTGTCCAGATAAGAATATATGAAGCAGCAAATAAAATACTAAAAGGATGGCAAAGACCCCAGGAAAATGTGTTTTAACCAAATCAGAAGAGACCCGAAATTGGGGGAGGGAGAAAGAGGATAAAAAGAAGTTCAGAAAAACAAAAGTTAGAGAAAGAAAACAAATAAGGAAAAAAAAAGTATATATATATATTCAACTGGTGACTAGAATAGGGTTACACACTTAATTTGGGGAGTATTTTGGTCTCTTAGAATAAACTATCTCTCAAAATTTTAAAGAATGAAAAACATATATAAGGGTAAACACAATGAAGGGATGGACTATGCCTGTAAAGTTGAGGAAAAAAGAATTTAAATTCTAAAAAAGGAGTTGATAAAGTAAGTTGGTTGGGAGAATAAAGGAAAATAAAGAGGAGAGAATTTGCTCAGGCTGGAGACTAGAACAAGCCTGGAGATGGATTTAGGGTATATTTCGATCTAGTAGAAGTTGTATCTGAAATTTTTTAGAAGAAAAAACCCTATGTGTATACAAAAAATAAAGTTAGATACAATGAAGGATAAAATATGACTATAATAATGAAGGTTCAAAAAAGATTATTATTTTTATTTATGAAAGGTATTTTTAAAATAAACTAGTTAAAAAACGTTAAAAGAGGAAAGGGTAAAACTTAAAAAAAATTAACAGAAGAAAAAAAATAAAATTAATTAATTAACTGCAAGACTAAAGAATCATGGGGAGAAAGCCATGAATTCCGTGTTTTGCTTTCTCCTCCTATGGAATTCCGCTGTTCTCCTTGGTAAGTGAACTTGGTCTTGGCTGGATTTCTTGTTGGTCTTCTGGAGGAGGGGCCTGTTGTAGTGATTCTCAAGTGTCTTTGCTGGAGGTGGAATTGCACTGCCCTTACCAGGCTAAGTAATCCACTCGGGTTCGCTTTGGGGAGCTTTTGTTCCCTGATCGCTGTCCGTAGAGTTCTGGAGGACGGGAATGACAATGGCGGCCTCCCAATCTCCAGCCTGGAGGAGCCAAGAGCTCAGGGCCCCACTCCTCAGTGTGCCCTCAGAGAAAAGCCCTCAATCGCTCCCATCTCTTTGGCCTCTGGTCTCGCTCTGAGCTCACCCAGCCTGTTACCAGTTCAAGGTAACCCCGAGTTGAGAGCTCACTACTCAGCTGTCTCTGTAGCTGCCTTCCCTGCTGTAATACCTGCAAGCTCTGCGACACTCAGACACCCCCGATCCTTCTGTGGCCATGTGGGACCTGGGGCAACGCTGACCCCTCGTGGGCTTTACCCCGGTTTAGCCTCTGGAGCGATGTCCCTCAGTGGCACAGACTTTTAAAAGTCCTGATTTTGTGCTCCATTGCTCCGCCGCTTGCCGGGAGCCAGCCCCTCCCACCGCGGTCTATCTTCCAGTCACTTTGGATTCACTTTGCCGGTCCTACCTTTCAGAAAGTGGTCAATTTTCTGTTTCTAGAATTTTTGCTCTTCTTCTCTTTGATCTCCTGTTGGATTTGTAGGTGTTTGGAATGGTTTGATAAGCTATCTAGCTGATCTGCTACCTGATGTGGTCTCAGCCTGCTACTTCTCCGCCATCTTGACTTCTACCTATCCATCAAAAATTCTATCCAATTTTTCATCCATATGTCTTTCATCCACTCATCCATGTACTCATCCTTCCATCTGTCCAACCATTTGATGTATTGTCCATCCATCCATCCATCCATCCATCCATTAATCCACCAATCCACCCATCTACTCCTCCATCCATCTATCAATTAATCCTTCCATCTGTGTATTCATCCATCCATCCATCCATCCATCCATCCACCCACTCATGCCTGTATGCATGCATCCATCCATCCATTCATCTGCCATTCAACTAAAGAATCATTTGTCTATCCATTGGTGCATCCACTCTTCCATACCTCCGTGTATCCCTCCATCTACCTATCCACTCATCTATCCCTCCGTCATCCATCAATCCATCCATACATACATTCATCCACTCATCCATCATTCAACCATCCATCCACCATTCCCCATCTATCTGTTCATCCATCCATCCATCCATCTGTCCATCCCCTTTCCATCCACCCATCCTTCTGTCCATCCATCTGTCCATCTGTGTCTCTGCTATCCATCTGTTCATCTTTTCATCTGTCTGTATTTGTCTGTCCTTTCATCCATCCATTCAACCATGCATGCATTTATCTTTTCTTCTATCAATCAGTTCACCCACCCATCATCCATCCATCCATCCATTCACTCATCTATATATGCATCCTTCCATCTATCTATCCATCCTTCCACCCACTCATTATCCATCCATCCATCCATCCACCCATCTATCCATCCATCCATCCTACATCAACTCTCCATCCATGCACACATCCATCCTTCTATCCATCCATCCATCCATCCATTCGATTACCTCATCTTTGTGCCTATTCATTCACTCATTCATTCATCTATCTACTGATCCATTGGCCTCCATCCATTTTTCTACCCATCCAGTCATCTATCCAATCATCCATCCATCCATCCATCCATCCTTACATCCATCCATACATATTTTAATAAATCTGTACATCCATCTAAACATCCATTTATCCATTTATCGATCATCCACCCATCTATCCTTCCAGCCAGGTATCCATCCACCTGTTCAACCATCCATCCCTCCATCTGTACATACAAATATACATACTTTTATCCATCTATTCATCCATCCATCCATCCATCCATCCACCCATCCATCCATCTATTCATCCATCCATTTGTCTGTCCATCCATCTATCCATCTGTTCATTCATTCATTCATTCATTCATTCATTCATTCATTCATCTGTCTTTATCTGTCTGCCATCTAAACATCCATCTGCCCCCTCCACATGTCCATCCATCTGTCCACCTGCCTCTCTATTAACTATTCATCCATTCATCTGTCTCCATCCATATGCCCACCCAGGCATCACCCATCATCTATCTATCCATCCACCTATCCATAGCCATCCATCCATCAATGACCCATGCAC
>JAHRIG010000082.1:0-16131 GCA_020311275.1 Eira barbara | reverse complement strand
CTAACCACCCATCCAACTATCCGTTAACCCACTCACTCATCCATCCATCCTTCCTTCCTTCCATCCCTCCATCCATTCATCCATGCATGCATGCAATCATCCATCTGTCCATCCATCCAACATCTGTTTGTCCACCAACCATTCATCCATCCATTAGTGCATCTGTGAACCCATCTTTCCATCCTGTCATCCATCCACCCATCCTTCCTTCCTTCCTTCCTTCCTTCCATTCACTAGGCATGCACTGGCCCTGGATGAATATGACACAAGAGGCTGTGTGGTGGGTGGAGGAATAAATCAAATGTACCCATACATGTAATGTTAATTGGGGACTACAAGCTCAAGTGCTGGCAGCAAGAGACACAAGGCATGGTGTCTGTAATGGTATAGAACCTCTCAACGTGTCAGTCTCACAACACAAATTGTCTCCCTCTGCCTACTAATGGCCTGCTGGCTGCTGTTCTATATATCTGACCTGAAACGTATAGCAGGAATCTTAGTTGGGGAGATCCTATGTGGCTACGGGCAGGAATGAGGGTTCTAGGCAGGGCTTCCAAGAAGTGAGGATGTTTGAACTTGGCCTGAAGGCTGAATAGAGTCCATATGCCCAGGACACATGGAAGAGGCTTTGCAAAGAGAGAAAAAGGCCTGATGTCATCCCATTTCCTGGCCAATATGTGATTTTCATATGCTCTGGGACAGCCTATTTACTATTTTCTTTCTTCTACACCCATCCTTCCACTCAAGGGTGAGCAACAATAACTGCCATTGTTCCTTTCCCTTCTCTGGAGGTGGCCAGTGGGACTATGGAGGAGACACACATGTGCAAATGTGTATGTGTATATATGTACATGGATGTAGAATCCTGGGGTGGGGATCTTATCTATTTTGTTCTCTGCTGCAGCCCAGAACGTAGAGTGGGTGCTCAATAAATACTTGTTGTGATGAATAAGTGACAGAAAAATGGTACATATTGAATGAATGAATGGATGGATGGATGGATGGATGGATGGAATAGATATAAAGAGTTCCAAATGGTTTGGATTGGGTGGACAGTCAGTCCCACCTCAGACTATGATCAGGAATGTGATGAAAGAGAACATTTTAGTTTGCATTTCATTCCTTTTATACTGATTAATAATTTTAGTTACAGAAGCACACGTGAATACATCTCATCATGATAAGAGTAATGCAAACATTACAGATAAAACAAACACCCATTTCTCATTAGCTGCTCTTCTCACCCCAGAGGTAGACATGGTTGGTGCTGTGAGATTCTCCCTTCCACAGGTTTCTCTGAGCATTTCACATATATATGTGTGTGCATGTGTGTGGATGCACCCAATTACAGTATACAGCAACCTCTTGTAAGATTCAAAAGAAAGTTGAGGCACATTGGTGGCTCAGTTGGTTAAGCATCCATCTCTTGATTTCAGCTCAGGTCGTGATCTCAGGTTTGTGAGATTGAGCCCTGTGCTTGGCTCTGTGCTCAGAGGGAAGTCTGTTTCTCTCCCTCTGCCCCATCCCTCAGACTCTCTACCTCTCTTAAATAAATGAATAAATAAATAAATATTTTTAAAAGATTTTTTAAAGATTTTATTTATTCATTTGACAGACAGAGATCACAGTAGACAGAGAGGCAGGCAGAGAGAGAGAGGAGGGTGCAGGCTCCCTGCTGAGAGGAGAGCCTGATATGGGGCTTGATCCCAGGACCCTGAGATCATGACCTGAGCCGAAGGCAGAGGCCTTAACCCACTGAGCCACCCAGGGGCCCCTTAAAAAAGATTTTAAAAAGTAAAATTACATTGCAAACATTATTTGAATCTTATTTTATTTTCAACTTTCTTTTCCCAGAATAACATTTCCTGGAGCTTCGTCCATAAAAGAGCACATCTCACTCTTTTTCCTTGCTGCTCTTGTGGTCTGAGGGTCCATAGGTCATTTAGGCACACTGTTTTTGCCATCAATTTGGGGTATTCTGAAATATTTGTTCAGAGAGAGAAGGAGAGAAAGAGAGAGTGCACTTCAGGAAGTGTTTTTGGATTCAGTTTCTCATGTCCCTGTATCATTGCCCAGTCCTCAATTGGCATAATTGTCCCTTTCCTGATGATCCCAGTGGAAAGAACGCCCCTCCTTGCCTATAGTTTGCAGCACTGGAGACCCAGGAGACCACACAGCCCAAGTGTCAGCAGGAAGGGCCCACTCCCCAGAGAAGGAGTCCTCTGACCTGGTCTTAACTCAGACTCGAGGTACTTCCCCAGTACCCATGTGCCAGGCCCAGGGTAAGGAACAGAGCATGTTGGTGGTCTCATTCCTACCTCATGAGGCTGTCAGTCCACCATGTGTTTGTATCAGTCTTGTGCTGGAGGACTGAGGGAAGGATGAGGTGGGGTGGCAGCCAAACAGGTTCCTGGAATGAGTGGCTTCTCCAGAAGCACATAAACCTAGGGCATGAGGGTATTGGTATCACCTGGCCCCCTCCTGTGCAGCATCACAACAGCCTGATGGCCAGCTCTGATGAGCATGCATGGCTTGGAGGCAGCCTGGCTTGGCCCTCCATGCCTCTGCTCCCCTCTGCTCTTCCTCTCCTCCAGGGTTAGAAAACATCTCTAATCCCAGTGGGCACCACCGTCTTCAGCTTCTCCTTGGGCAAACTGGGCACAGGTGCCAACTGTTAGTGCACTCCCCAGCTTCCATTTCCACAGCTCAGCACCTACAAAACTCCCCCATCAGAGTCATGCCAACAAAGGGGGCTGTGGCTGTGTGTGTGCCCATGTGCATGTCCATGTGCCGGCTGCTGGAGCCTGTGGGAAGTCAGGAGGGAAATTTCCAGTGCAACGACCTTATGCCTGAGAGTGAGGGGATTGCTCGGCAAACTTCAGAAGTGATCAAAATGTCCTTTCTTTAAAGTCCTGGCTTAACGTGGATGGGATTGGAGGAGATTATGCTGAGTGAAATAAGTCAAGCAGAGAGAGTCAATTATCATATGGTTTCATTTTCTTGTGGAGCATAAGGAATAAGAACAGAAGACATTGAAAGAAGGAGAGAAGAAGTGAGTTGGGGGAAATCGGGGGGTGGGTGGGTGAGATGAACCATGTGGACTCTGAGAAACAATCTGAGGGTTTCAGAGGGGAGGGGGGTGGGAGGTTGGGTGAGCCTGGTGGTGGGTATTAAGGAGGGCACGTATTGCATGGAGCACTGGCTGTGGTGCATAAACAATGAATCTTGGAACACTGAAAAAATACAATAAAATTTTAAAAATGGGCAGATAATACAGCATAGGGACTAAGTCAATGGTATTATAAAAGCAGTATATGGTGTCAGATGGTAGCTACAATTGTGGGAGCATAGCATAATGTATAGAAATGTCAAATACTATGTGGTACACCTGAAACTAATGTAACATTGTGTGTTGACTATGCTTCAATAAAAATATTTAAGAATGGGCAGAAAAAAAATGTTAGCAGGTGCATATAAAATAACGAGTCAGTTGGGATGGATTACTATAGAATACTATTTCTGCTCATTCCAGATTATGAATTCAGGGCATAATTTTCTGTAAATTGTCATTCTTGTTTGGTAAGGAAGATGAAATGTTTCCCTCATATGGAAGAAAAAAAAGACACCACTATTCTGGGCCACTGCTCTTTAGAACAGGCTCTACCAGCCCACCTCCCTTGGGGATGGCAGGATGGGTGAAGCTGTGTCACAGAGTGGCTGCATTCAGAGACACTGCGGGAGGCCTTTCACTCCTGGGGTGACCAGGGAGCTGACATAGGTTGCTGAGGTGGCTTTTTGGGGGAAGAAGAAAGACTCTTGCTCATGGACCCTGGACTGCTCTGGAATGAGGATGGATAATGAGGATGGGCTGCTTTGGATGTGTGGGGTGAAGGTGAGATGCAGGTAACCAGGAGAGAGGGAGGTTGTTGGCAAGGCACTGGAGGCTGCGTTCATCATTCATTCCTTCATTTGATAAGAGTTTACTGAGTACCCAAGGGGTGGGGCCCTCTTCTAAGCTATGTGGTCACAGCAATGCTAAGTTCCAGTGGAGAGGAGCAGCCAATCAATAAGGACTAAGATAAGCATCCATCTTAGCTACAAAGGAAGGCCGAGTGACTGGTGGGGGCTCATCAGAGAAGGCCTCGGGGAGTAGATGACCATGGGGCTAAGTCACACAAACAGGAGGAACCAGATGTGACTGGTGAGCGGTCTTTCCACTGTGCTAAGCCACTGCGAGTATGAGGCCTGGTGGTTGAGCAAGCCTGGCTTGTTCCCATGAGAGCATAGGCCAGCAAGGCTGGAGCCCAGGGAGGAAGGGCGAGTGGAGAGGCTTGGCTGGGTTGGGGACAATCGAAGTGCATGAGAACTGGATAGTTTTGAGTGAGGGAGAGACATGCCTGGTTGAGGAAGCTAGAAGCTTCCTCAGGCTGCCATGTAGTGAGCTGTCAGCAGAGGTGCCATGGTAGGAGAGGGAGCCTCTGGGAGTCACCACACTTCTTGTCCTTTGAGCCAGATCCCAAGGCCCTGGGATGTGTGGGTGGCTCTGTGTCAGCTGCCACTTCTCCCGATGGAGCACAAGGAGGGGAAATCCTTCCAGAATAGCTAAGGTTGCTCGCTCCAGTGTGAGGGCAGGGAAAATCAGGGGGGCTTATTCTAGTGTGGACCCCTATTTGTCCAGATTCATTCAAATGAAAATGATGGAAACCTCAGTCAACAGGCTTAAGTGAAACTTGAAAAAGTATCAACAAATTACTGGCCCTTGCTGTCAAAAAGTGTAGGGATTTCAGTCATAGATGGAACCAGGGCCTTAAACAATATTTACAGCAATCTTTTTGCTTTGTCTCTACTTTTGTCTGCACTGACTTCATTCTCAGGTAGAAGGTCCCCATGTGGTGGAAGGGATGCCATCGACACTTTCAGACTAAACCTCCTGTCAGCTGAGGAAAGGTCTTTGCCCAAATGAGACTCCTTGTGGGAGTCCCAGAGGTAAGCCAGACCAAGACGGAGGTGCTGTGGCTGAATTTGGGTTTGTCCCTTTTGCTCACTGTCCTCTTTCCTTTAGACTTGGTAGTATATTCTGACAGAGCTCTGGCGACCACATCTGCAGTCTCTACTTCTCCCCAAGCAGTACCCCTGTCTATTCTGGTTCTTTCTGCTAATGACCTTACAGACCCTTCCCCAGCACCCCCAGCCACACTGAGGGCCTTGCCAGTGTGGCTTCTGGGCATCAAACACACACCCTGCCTGGGGAGCTGGCCCTGGGAACATGACATGTTCCTGCCTCACTGGGGACCAAGATTGTGTCAAGGCCCTCATAGTCCCACAGTAGAGGAGGTGTAATGTGGAGAAGTGACTTTATCCACATACCCTAGCCTCTGTCCTACTTCTGCCCTCAAGATGCCAGAAGACACTGTGCTCTTTTGAGTCAGACCAGTGTGCTCATCTAGAATGCAGTCTCTGGGGACAGACCTGAGATGCTTGCTGTGTGACCTTGGATGGGTTCCTTAACCTTTCTGTGCCAAGTATCCTCATCAGTGAAGTGGGGCTACTGGTAGGGCTTCTGTAAAGGCTAACTGAAGTAACTCAGCAGGTGTCTGGGATGTAGCGGGTGCTCCCCACACATCAGGTGTGATGAAGTGAGGGGCATGCTGGGCCGAGGTTTGGTGACAGCTTATAGTAACTGACTCCAGCCATCCTAAAACATGTAAAACATGTACCACCTGGGGATTGGGCCCAGGCTTTGAGCCATGAGATTGTATGAGGTCCTGGGGTCCAATCAGCATCACACCCAGGGTCCTGGATTCACCTCCTTGCCCTTCGCTGAGCTCTCCAAGCTGAGCGGCACATCCTTGCCCTTGATGAAGGCACATGGCTTAAGGAGCACGAGGAAGGGGAGAACACCCAACTTTCTCCTCGAGCATTTAGCCTCTGGGGGACACGGCACTTAGGGTGACCCCCTTTTCCACCCCCACAATGGGAATGCAACAGCAGCTGGATGCTGTGGGGCACCCACACTGTGTGCTCCAAGCATCATTGGAAAAGGCCCCAGGGACACTGTAAGTGATATTACTATTACTACTGACCATAAAATACTCGACAAATGACTGGATCTGCAGGCAAGGAAGATTCTTCCTGCCTGGGGAGAGATTTGAGGGCTGGTTTAAGAGCCTTTTGGAGCCACTAGGCCAAGCAGAGGGAGCAGACTCCGCAGAAGCCTTGAGGAGCAGAGCATTTGGGGCTGGGAAGTCTTTGATTACCTACATCTGTTTGTATGGAAACTTCTGGGAGCTGTGGAGGGGAGAAGGAAGTGTAAAAAGCTGGAGTCAGTGGCCTCCTCACCAGATTGTTGGTGGGGCATTGGTCCCACAGACCTGGCCTGGGCTCTGCAGCAGGGGGTGCTAAGTGATCCACGAGCAGAGAGCAGAGAGCAGGATGGAACCCAGGAGAGGAATCAAACCTTTATGCTCTTGCTTGTGTGCAGCAAGAGACAATAACCCTGGGAAGCGTGAATTCATTGGCTTGGTCATTGGTGCGTGGTACTGCCCCAGCCTCCTGGTGGCCTTGGGGGATCCGAGGCCTGTCCACAGCAGCAGAGGCCATAGGCCTGTGGGAAGGGTGGGGTTCCCAGCAGGCCCAGTCCACTGATGAAGCCCTTCCTTCTGTTCTGCACCCAGGGTGCTCTAGGCAGTGCTCTCTTTTGGCAGGTCCTGTCTGTAACTGGCTGGGCTGTCTGCCTGCCTGGCTCTGGGCTTCTCACCCTCTGTGGTGGGGGCGGGTGTGTCCTTTCTTCCCTTGCATCTTGTTGCTGCTTCCTGCTCCAAGAGGCTGGGTCCTAGTCAGGGCTGTGGGACACACACACACACACATTTGCAACTGCCCCTCAGAACAATGTATTACTTAAAATAAAACCCCTGGGAGATTTTACTAGTTACCAAGCACATTTAGATATAGCTTTAAGAAAAACACATACTGGCAACAGGCCTTTGGGGGAGAGGATGATATATGGCCTTGAAGCTGAGCAGCTGGGGATGCCCAGCTCGCTCAGGGCAGAACAACGCCTGCTTCATTTTTGCATTGTCTCCCCTTTCTCCTCCCCAAAGCACCTGTGGTTCATTAGATAAGTCCTTTGAATGTGCTTGTTTAACTATAAACTTTGCCCTCTTCTTGTTTATCTACATGGCTTATGACTAATGTTTGACCTTCATTGGTCTTCTGTTGGTCATTGTTTCTAGCTAATAAAAGTGAGACTGAGGAGTTGCTCAGGGCAGCAGTCTTTTCTACTGTTGTCCCCTGCTCCCTTTCTCTCACAGCTGACCTCTTTGTGCTTCATTCTTTTCCCATTCAATGATTGGAAGCGGCAAGTGGCGCCCAAAGAGGGACCTGAATCGAAACCGGAGAAGAAGCCCCAAGGTGAGTTTTTGCACGGTCATGCCTTTTTCCTACTGGTGAGTTGTGGGTACTTATCGCAGGGTATGGGTAATCTAGAGAGCACAAACGATTATTGCCCTTATATTTGCTTACTGAGATGGCTCCTAAAGGCGGGAGGAGCAAAAGTCAGCGAGGGCCAACTCATGGAGCTTTTAAAGGTAATTAAAGAACATTGCTCCGGTTTCCCTATACCAGGGACTTTAGATTTACAAACATGGGAAAAGGTAGGTCATGAGTTAAAACTTTTGTATACTAAAGGAAAACCAATTCCAATTACTATATGGCCTACTTGGACGCTCATTCACTCCGTTGGAGCCTTTACAAACCCCTGATTCAGAGAGTGATAATGAATGTTTAGGAGAAACTAAAAAAGAGGAACCCGAACATGCCATCTAGGGGAGAAAGAAATTACTAAGGCCATCATAAAGGAATACATAAAGGAAGAATCTCCTCCTCCTCCTCCAATAACAGAACAAAAGGTGCCAATGGCAATGCCGCCATCAGCTTCATCATTCTATAAGAAGGCACCATTTAATGAAAAATACATGCTATCAGCCATTCAAAAAGACCTCCTTGAAGCACAGCGAGTGGGAGACCTAGATGCCTTACATTTTAATTTCCTAGTTATTATTAAAGAACATGTCCTTCCAGGACATGACCCTAACAACCCTAATGGTATCTATGAGGCCAAGCATGAGCCATTTCCCTTCAAATGATTGAAGGAACTAAAACAAGCAGTACAAAACTATGGAGTTAATTCTCCATTTATAATAGGAATCATTCAAGGCATAAACTTATTCCGATTGATTGGTCATTGTTAACAAAAAGAGTTCTATCTTCAAGTGAGTTCTTACAATTTAAAACATGGTGACAAGATCATGCAGAAACAGCAGCTGCCCATAACAGAGCTGATAATGTTCCTATTTCCATGGGACAACTCATGGGTGTTGGGCTATGGGCCTGGGTGCAAGACCAGGTACTAATGAATGATCAAGCTATTGAGCAGCTCCAGCGTTGCTGTTTGAGAGCCTTGGAGAGAATAGAATCCCACGGAGAGAAGTGCTCTTCTTTTCAAAAGGTGATACGAGGTCCAAAAGAACCCTATATTGATTTTATTGCAAGATTACAAGAGGCTATCAAAAGTCAGATAAATAATCTTGAGGCTGCTGATACCATTCTTCAGCTGTTGGCTTATGAGAATGCTAATTCTGATTGTAAGAAATTGATAGCACCCTTTAAAGGCAAAGGAACATTGACAGATTATATTAAGCTATGCCAAGGAGTAGGAACAGAGACCTATAAAGCTGATTTGTTAGCTCAAGCAATGACTGCTCTGACCACAGGAAAATTTAAAGAACAATGTTTCAACTGTGGGCAAGTAGGGCATAGTAAAGCTCAATGTAGGCGAAAAGGAAAATTCCCTCTGCAAAATGTAAAAAATAAGACACCTGGTCTCTGTCCCAAATGTAAATAGGAAAATCATTGGGCAAGTCAGTGTCGTTCCAAATTTAGCAAGGATGGATCCCCCCTTCAGGGAAACTTATTTCAGGGCAAGCCCTCAGCCCTGAAAAACAAGGGGGCCAATTCTCCCATAACACCCAGCTTTCAGACAAATGTACTATTTTAAATTTATTACATGCCACAACTGGTAGTGCTGGATTAGACATCCCCATTCCCAAAGATTATCTTTTAATGCCAACCAAGCTTCCCATTAATATTGCAACTAATATTTATGGCCCTTTACCAAAGGAGACCACTGGGTTACTTTTGGGGAGATCTAGCATTAGTTCAAAGGGAATACTTGTTCACACTGGCATTATTGATTCAGATTATACTGGTGAAATTTCAGTGATGTTAACTACTGTGGCTCCATCCCATTTTCAAAAAGGAGACTGCTTTGCCCAGTTGTTACTTTTACCCTATCTCCAGGGTCAATCTAAAAACAAACAAAGAAACTCCAATGGGTTTGGAAGTACTGGAAAAATTGGAGCATATTTAGCTGAGAAAATTTATCAAGATAGACCAATTTGTCATCTTAAAATACAAGGAAAGGAATTTTCAGGTCTCATTGATACTGGAGCTGATGTCTCTATCATAAGCTATAGTATGGCCTAAAAAAATGGCCATATAATTCCTCGGCTGTTACTATTACCGGATTAGGACAGGCTGATAATGTGCGTCAAAGCTCCAATATTTTTTTCTGTGAAGGACCTGAGGGTCAAAAGGGTTATTTACAGCCATATATTGTAGACTTACCCATTAACCTTTGGGGGCGATATTTACTAAGTTGATGGGAAGCCTCTCTGGTTATACCTTCCTCTAAGGAGGATTCCCAGATTTTTCATTGAGGGCCACTGCTCCTGAACCCATTAAGTTAAATTGGAAGAATGACAAAGCCATTTGGGTGGAGCAGTGGCCCTTAACTCAAGAGAAATTACTTACTTTGCAAACCCTAGTAGAGGAACAGATAAAAAGGGGACATAATGAAGAATCTCACAGTCCTTGGAATTCACCAGTTTTTGTTATTAAGAAAAAATCAGGAAAATGGAGACTTGTAACAGACCTGCGTGTGGTTAATTCTTCTATCCAACCCACGGGGTATCTCCAACGTGGATTTTCTTTGCCTAATCTAGTCCCATGCAAATGGCCAATACTTATCATAGATTTACAGGATTGCTTTTTTTGTTTCTTTTGTTTTTTTGTTTTTTTTTGTGTGTGTGTTTTTTTCAATGCTTTCATATATATATATATATATATATATATATATATATATATATATATATATTATTTTCAGCATAACAATATTCATTGTTTTTGCACCACACCCAGTGCTCCATGTAATACATGCCCTCCACAATACCCACCACCTGGTTCCCCCAATCTCCCACCCCCCGCCCCTTCAAAACCCTCAGGTTGTTTTTCAGAGTCCATAGTCTTTCATGGTTCACCTCCCCCTCCAATTTCCCTCAACTCCCTTCTCTCCATCTCCCCATGTCCTCCATGTTATTTTTTATGCTCCACAAATAAGTGAAACCATATAATTGACTCTCTCTGCTTGACTTATTTCACTCAGCATAATCACTTACAGTCCCGTCCATGTTGCTACAAAAGTTGGGTATTCGTCCTTTCTGATGGAGGCATAATACTCCATAGTGTATATGGACCACATCTTCCTTATCCATTCGTGTGTTGAGGGGCATCTTGGTTCTTTCCACGATTTGGCGACCATGGCCATTGCTGCTATAAACAGCTGTATGTAGAAGAATGAAACTCGACCATTCTCCTACACTGTACACAAAGATAAACTCGAAATGGATAAAAGACCTCAATGTGAGACAGGAATCCATCAGAATCCTAGAGGAGAACATAGGCAGTAACCTCTTTGATATCAGCCACAGCAACTTCTTTCAAGGTATGTCTCCAAAGGCAAAAGAAACAAAAGCAAAAATGAACTTTTGGGACTTCATCAAGATCAAAAGTTTCTGCACAGCAAAGGAAACAGTCAACAAAACAAAGAGGCAACCCACGGAATGGGAGAAGATATTTGCAAATGACAGTACAGGCAAAAGACTGGTATCCAGGATCTATAAAGAACTCCTCAAACTCAACACACACAAAACAGATAATCATATCAAAAAATGGGCTGAAGATATGAACAGACACTTCTCCAATGGAGACATACAAATGGCTACCAGACACATGAAAAAATGTTCATCGTCACTAGCCATCAGGGAGATTCAAATCAAAACCACATTGAGATAGCACCTTACACCAGTTAGAATGGCCAAAATTAGCAAGACAGGAAACAACATGTGTTGGAGAGGATGTGGAGAAAGGGGAACCCTCTTACACTGTTGGTGGGAATGCAAGTTGGTGCAGCCACTTTGGAGAACAGTGTGGAGATTCCTCAAGAAATTAAAAATAGAGCTTCCCACTCTCGTATTGGGGTATTCCTTTCCAATCAGTCACCTCTGGTGGCTCCCTCCCCCTTTTGTAGATGGAGAGGAGAAGGGAGTTGAGGGAAATTGGAAGGGGAGGTGAACCATGAGAGACTATGGACTCTGAAAAACAACCTGAGGGTTTCGAAGGGGCGGGGGGTGGGAGGTTGGGGGATCCTGGTGGTGGGTACTAGGGAGGGCATGGATTGCATGGAGCACTGGGTGTGGTGAAAAAACAATGAATACTGTTATGCTGAAAAGAAATAAATCATTAAAAAAATAGAGCTTCCCTATGACCCTGTAATTGCACTACTGGGTATTTACCCCAAAGATACAGATGGAGTGAAAAGAAGGGCCATCTGTACCCCAATGTTTACAGGATTGCTTTTATACTATACCACTTGCTAAGGAAGACTGTCTCCGTTTTGCTTTCACTATTCCCAGTGTAAATTTAAAAAAAACCAGCTATAAGGGCCTACTTAGCCAGAGCAAGCCATTTTTTTGTTTATGCACTAAACTTACATTGACCTTGCGCCCCCCCCCCCAGCTTGAGGAACTTACTTAGTAACAAGTCTGGGAAACCAGTAAAATATGACTGACCAGCCCCTGATAACAGAGCCCATATACCAGGACGTGTCAGGTCAGGGGGAGGTCACAGAGCCCAGAATACAAGGACGAGTCAAGCCAGGTGGAGACATCCAATCAGGAAAGCACCTCCTTAACCACCCAAGAATGTGGGCCCTGCCTTTTGGGCGCCTTTTGGGCACCAATTCTGACCAGAGTGGTAGGCTAGTTTGAATAGCTACTATAGGGTGAATTGTAATTCAATTGGCCACCTGTGTGTGGCCAGGCTCAACCGCATGACATTTACTCTATAAAAGTTAGTCTGTGAGGCTGGGAGGGGTCGCCTCTTTGCAAGAGGTGACCCTGGTCGGTCAGTTTGATTCTCGATGATTGGTGTGAAATAAAGCTTTGCTTGACCTTTGCTTTGTATCAGTCTCGCTCCTTTGACCATGGACCCAACACCACCCAAACAATATCAATGGAAAGCTCTTCCACAAGGAATATTGAATAGCCCCACTATCTGTCAGGAGTATGTGGCAAAAGTTATACAGCCAGTTAGAAATCAATTTCCACAAGTTTATCTTATTCATTATATGGATGATATATTATATGCAACCTCTGACAACATGCAATTGCAGGATGCATTCAGAATGCTTCAATTGCAATTTGAAAAATACAAACTAATTATAGCTCCAGAAAAAAATACAAGTCACCACACCTTTCTCATATTCGGGGTTCATTATGGACAGGACCTCAGTTAAACCACAAAAAGTTCAAATCTATAGAGATAAAATTACAACCTTGAATGATTTGCAAAAATTATTGGGAGACCTTAATTGGATAAGACCTAAAATTGGAATTCCCACTTATGCTTTACAGCATCTATTTGCCTCTTTAAAGGGAGATCCTAATTTAAACAGCCCTAGGACCATATCAAAAGAGGCCTTAAAAGAATTACAATTTGTTGAAAGCCAGATTCATTCAATGCAAACGGTTAGAGTCCAACCTGAGATACCATTAGATCTTCTTATTTTTCATACCCCACATACACCCACTGGGTTAATTATTCAGGAAAAATTAATTATAGAATGGATTTTTCTCCCAAATAATACTGTTAAAACACTCACTACCTATATAGATCATATTGGTAGTATTATTCAATTAGGAAGAAAAAGAATTTGCCAAATACAGGGGTATGATCTGAGGTTATTATTCTGCCTTTAAATAAGACACAAATTGAAACAGCATTCCAAAATAATTTAAATTGGCAAATTGCCCTTAGTGGCTTTACTGAAAACACTTCTTCTCATTATCTCTCTTTACCTGTTGTTTCCTTTTTAAGACACACTGCTTTTGTCCTTCCTAAAATTACTTCTAAAAATCCAATAACAGATGCCCCTACTTACTTTTCTGATGGCTCTGCCAAAGGTAAAGCTTATTATTATGGTCCTGCTTCGAAGGCCATCACTACTACTGGTCTCTCAGCACAAAAATCAGAATTAATGGCGGTTATTGCATTGTTTCAAGATGGTTCTTCTGCATTTAATCTGTTATCTGATTCTTTATATACAATGTATGTTTTGCAGCATATCAAAACTACTACTGTTTCTACCTCTGATGTACTATGATGGCTCTCATCATGGTAGCTGCAAGTCTTCCTGGATTTTATAGACAAATACATAACTTTACTTACTGGGCTTATATACCCAATCCTCCTCTGATCCATCCAGTAGAGTGGGGAGAAGATATAATACCAATTTATTTAAATGCCTCAAAATGGGTACCTGGAATTTTGGATCCTAGATTGCCACTATTGCCCTTAGAGGAGGGCACAAATATTAATCTTACCTTAGGATATCAAAATAGACCAATATGTATCGGCAATCATTCCAGTTGTCTTATCCCTGATGATCAAAGATGGTTGGTGGACTTTCCTACTGATAATGATCTGACTAAAGCTCAGTTACATTTACTCTCCACTGAAGGATTCCTAGCCGATGAATATTGGGGTCGTAGCTATAATACAGCAGCACCCCCTGTTCCCAAATGCAAACTAACACAAATATAGTCTGATGAGGGAATTCGTCCTTTATGGGAGGATTGTCGAACTTCTTACCCCAGTACTGTTATTAATGATTCCTATGGAATTGTATGGGACTGGTCCCCTAAGGGGATGGCAGTCACCAATGGCACTGGGAGACCCTGCTCCTCTCATCAAAATTTAAAATGGCAAGTTTTAGATGATCACATTTTACCACAAACCTTAACCTCAGGAGATGCACCTCTGGTCTGGCTTGGGCAAGGACTTTCTATGCCATCCCCTTTTGTTAATTATCATAAAAGACAAAAGGATTTATGGAATGTCACCACCGCTTTAAATCCCATAAGAGTCTGGAACGGCTCTTACATTCATCAGTCTAATGACTATGCATTTTCTTTTTTCCTAATGGATGAAGAATGGGTAAGAGCTTGTGTTAGAGATCCCTTTGTTTTTGTTCTTGGAAAAATGACTTTTAATCATAGCAATAGAGAAATAAACTGTCTCAAATGTAAAATATTCACCTGTGTAGATGAGAATGTTTATACAGACAATTCTATCATTCTCATAGCTAGAAGAAGAATAGGCATTTGGTTACTGGTGAAACACCACCGTGTTTGGGAAAGCTCTCCAGATATACATATACTTTTAACAGTTTTGAAGGACTGGGTCCATAGAACAAAAATATTTCTTGGGTTGCTTACAACAGCTATTTTAGGAATGATAACCATTACTGCTACAGCTACCACTGCAGGAATAGCCTTGCATCGAACTGCAAAACCACACGATTTGTACAAAAGTGGCACGAGAATGCTAGCAAAGCTTGGAATAACAAGTAATCATAGGTCAAAATTAGAAGAAAGTATTTCTGATATAGAAACAGCCATGATATTTATAGGAGATGATCTTCAAAATATAAAGCTTAGACTTCATATTTTATGTGACTGGAATGTTTCTCCTTTCTGTGTTACTCCCCATGTCTATGATGAATCAGAAATATCTTGGAGCAAAATTTGCTAGCATATTACTAATCATTATGGTGATAATCTAACTTTAGATATTAGACAACTTCAAGATACTATGCAAAGTATTACTCACTCATCATTACCATCAGTTCCAGGAGTGAGTTTTACTCAAAGAATTAACGATATTCTATCTAACTTAAACCCTTTTACTTGGATCAAACAAACTAGTCTCAGTATTATAGGTAGAATGATTATTCTTTTTATTGCTATAGTCTTTTGTCTGTACTGTCATTTGCAAATATCTTCTCCCATTCTGTGGGTTGCCTCTTTGTCTTGTTGACTGTTTCCTTCGTTGTGCAGAAGCTTTTGATCTTGATGAAGTTCCAAAAGTTCATTTTTGCTTTTGTTTCCTTTGCCTTCAGAGACATATCTTGAAAGAAGTTGCTGTGGCTGATATTGTAGGGGCCTGGTTGGCCAGAGGGAGCCCTTTTGTTGTAGGCTTGGATTGACCCTGCCCCTCCCAGAGGAACTTGCTTGCAGGCCCCGGATGTAGGGGTGGGCCAGCCAGATGGAGACGTCCAATCAGTGGGATGCACATATATTTGCTGTGGTGGGTTGGAATTTAATTGGCCACCCATATTGCTGATCGAGCATGACTGTGCAGTTTTCCCTGTGTGTTGCAGTCTCATTGGCCACCTGTGTGTGGGCAGGGCTCAACCGCCTCTATAAAGGTTAATCTGTGAGGTAGTGGTAGTAGTCTTTGGGAGCAGTGCTGTCAGGAAGAGTAGTTGTCAGGGTCATCAGATTGTTGGGAGCAGCATCATCAAGCCATTGGGAGCGGCCTTGCTGGGGAGCAGCCTTGTCGGGAACATGGTCGTCTTGGGGTAGGGTCAACATGGGGTAGGGTGGTCATCGGGAGCATCGTGAGCAGCGTTGTTGGGGAGCGGCCTCACCAGGGAGCGGCCATCGCCAGGTAGGGGAGCTGTCAGGGTCGATGTCCTGGTCGTCGTTGCCTCTTTGTAGGAGATGGCCCCGACTGGTCGGTTTGATTTTCAAAGCTTGGCACAAAATAAAGCTTTGCTTGACTTTCGCTTTGTGTTGGTCTCGTTCCTTTGATCACGGACCCTAACATTGGGGGCTCATCTGGGATCAAACGATGAGAACTGAGCCAGCATCGGAATTTCTGGGAAAAGCCTCC
>JAHRIG010000081.1:21268960-21291026 GCA_020311275.1 Eira barbara | reverse complement strand
TCCCTTCACAGCCTCTTTGTAACCAATCTACAGACTCATTTTTCTCTTGCCCTTTGAAGGAAAAGTTGGGCAAAGAAAGGTCCCATGATTTCCTTAAACACTCTTCTGTAGTGCCAAGAATAATCTAACTAGGTAATTAAAATGCCCAGTCCAGGTTATTATTGATTAATAAACACCAACTTCATTTAAAATTCAAAGTTCCCTCTGCCAAATTGGTAGTACTTTCAGGCTGGAAGAGTGGAGAACGATATGGCCTTCTTTTTCTCCATTTCCGCACCTTCCACTTTCCTACCCATTCCATACCCAGCTGCACATACAAATTTGCCTCTGCTTTCATCAGGGATGGAGTCAGAGAAGAGGAGAAGGAAGCATCTGGAAATGACTAGTACTATTAGAATCTGAACGAAATAGATTCTCTCAGAAGTTGCTTTTATTTATTTATTTATTCCACAAATATTAACTGAACACCAATTACATTCTAGGTACTGTTCCAAACACTGGGGACACCTAGTGAGAAAAACAAAGTCTTTGAGTTTATGGACTTTATAGCCTAGTGGGTGTATAAGCAGACATAGACATGCTGTAAGTTGGCAAGTGCTATGGAAAAAAAATTAAACAGGATTGAGGAGATAGGGAGCATTAAGAGGTAGATGCTATTTTACTTAGGACAGTCAGGAAAGCTGTTTATAAGACAATATCTGAGAAGAAACACAGGAAGGAAAAAAAAAGCTGAAGGATTTAAGCTAAGCAAATGTCAGAGTAAAGCAGATTCCAGCCTGAGATACTAATAATTGCAAAGGCCCTAAGGTAAGCAAATGCTATAAGAATGTTATAAGAACAGCAAGATGGGGGAACCTGGGTGGCTCAGTGGGTTAAAGCCTCTGCCTTCTGCTCAGGTCATGATCCCAGGGTCCTGAGATCGAGCCCCGCATCGGGCTCTCCGCTCAGCAGGGAGCCTGCTTCCCTTCCTCTCTCTCTGCCTGCCTCTCTGCCTACTTGTGATCTCTGTCTGTCAAATAAATAAACAAAGTCTTTAAAAAAAAAAAGAACAGCAAGATGTAGCATAGCTAGAATAGCAATGAATAGAATAGCATAATTAGAATAGAATGAGAGAAGGAAAGAATATTGGGGAAGTTAGAACATATGGAAGGAACTCAGGTCACTGGGCTTTTTTCTGAGTCAAACAGAGAAGTTTTTGGAAGTTTTGAGCAGAGATGTAAAATGATATATGTTTTGTAAAAATCACCCTGGCTTCAAGGTAGAAAAGAGACTGTAAAGTAAGCATCGAAGTAGGGAGACAACTGGGAGGCTACTGTAAGAATTCAGGGCAGAGATGATGATGGCTTAAACCATTATGATAGAGGAGAAGGAAATAGAATTGGGCAGATTCTGGATATACTATAAAGGATTTAATGATGGGCCAATTATGAGGTATAAAAGTGAGAAAGAAATCAAAGCTGACTCTAAACTTTTGACCTGAGAAACCTGAAAAAGGATGTAGCCATTCACTGAGATAAGAAAAAAATGTGAGAAGATAAGGTTTGATTAAGAAGAAACAAACAGGGACACCTGGCCAGCTCAGTCTGTGAAGCATCTGCCTCTGCTCAGGTCATGATTCTGGGGTCCTGTGATCAAGTCCTGCATTGGGCTCCTTGCTCAATGGGGAGCCTGCTTCTCCCTCTGTCTGCCATTCCCCCTGATATGCTCTATCCCTCTCTCTGACGAATAATAAAAACCTTAAAAGAAAAAAAAAAAAATACACCAGATGTTATGTAACAAAAACAAGGGTTTTATTTTGTATATGTTAAGTTTAAGCTTCCTCTTGATATCTAAAGTAAATATAGAAGTAACCTTTCAATACTCAACACTGGAGTGCAGAGAAGTCCAGCCTGATCAGCACAATGCACCATATTTAAAGGTATAAACGGGGGGGGGGGGGGGGTGCCTGGGTGGCTCAGTGGGTTAAAGCCTCTGCCTTCAGCT
Source organism: Eira barbara (assembly GCA_020311275.1). Classification (NCBI taxonomy): domain Eukaryota; kingdom Metazoa; phylum Chordata; class Mammalia; order Carnivora; family Mustelidae; genus Eira; species Eira barbara. The sequence continues at coordinate 21,289,043 of JAHRIG010000081.1, read as the reverse complement.
CAGGTCATGATCTCAGGGTCCTGGGATCGAGCCCCGAATCGGGCTCTCTGCTCTGCAGGGAGCCTGCTTCCTTCCTCTCTCTCTGCCTGCCTGCCTCTCTGCCTACTTGTGGTCTCAATCTGTCAAATAAATAAATAAAATCTTAAAAAAAAAAAAAAAAAAGATATAAACAGGGAAATGTATGGGTGGAGAAGTGATGTCAGGCCAAATACCTGAAAAAAAGTAGTTGATAGCGCATTTAAGATACTTTAAATTATTAGGAAGAAATATGTTATCATTAATAAATCAAATATCACCTTTAACTAAAGATTCCTTAATTTTAAAACATGTAAGTGTGAAAAAGTATAACATTTTACATCTAATTCCAATGTTAACCATAAATCTTGGAAAGTAAGATAGTAGCTGGCAGCTTAGAAAATTACCAAAGAGATTTTCCAAATAAAGAGAAAAAATTTTAAATAAATGCTTAGAGTATGAAAAAGTCTAACATTTTATATGTGATTCTAATGTTAACTATAAATCTTGGAAAGTAAAAGGGTAGCTGGCAGCTTAGAAAATTATCAAAAAGATTTTCTAACTAAAGAGAAAAAATTTTAAATAAATGTTTAAAATAAATTCATAGAGAGTTGCTCATAGTGGCAACTTGGAATCAGTTCCTTTTATTGCCACTAAAAAGATGAAAGTCAGTAAGATATTTTTTTTAAAGATTTTATTTATTTATTTGACAGACAGATCACAAGTGGGTAGAGAACCAGGCAGAGAGAGAGGGGGAAGCAGACTCCCTGCTGAGTAGAGAGCTTGATGCTAGTCTCCATCCAAGGAGCCTGGGATCATGACCTGAGCTGAAGGCAGAGGCTTTAACCCACTGAGCCACCCAGGCGCCCCCAGTAAGATTTTTTATAAAAAGACAGTTTCCGGGGCGCCTGGGTGGCTCAATGGGTTAAGCCTCTGACTTCGGCTCAGTTCATGATCTCAGGGTCCTGGGATCGAGCCCCGCATCAGGCTCTCTGCTCCGTGGGGAGCCTGCCTCTCCCTCTCTCTCTGCCTGCCTCTCTGCTTACTCATGATCTCTCTCTGTGTCAAATAAATAAATAAAATCTTTAAAAAAAAAAAAAAGACAGTTTCATATCAAATAATTCATTTCCCTCATTTGAAGTGTAACTATGATTACCTCCTGAGATGTCAAATTAAGATTTTGCTTCTCTTGACAGTGATAACACAGTATAAATACCTATGAATATGAAATTAGAGTTTTAACTCCATTTGACATTTTCTAAAAGGATACATGTAGATTAAGCTATCAAATAAAACTCAATCATATATGCTTTCATGTTGCATGATTACTGCCCTTGGAACAACCCAAGTCAGAGACAGGAAAAATTAATATTGGTCTACCAAATATCACTAGTGTTCCCTATTTTAAGAATAATAGGAGCCTTGTTAAATGTCAATTACACTGTAATTAAAATAATAATAATAATGGGAGACAGATTTCTCACTATTGGAGAAGGGGATTACAGATATGGAAGGGAAAAAACTAAAATTAACCCTGAAGTTTGGGTTTGACTGGAAGTGGAGATATTAGTGTAAACTCATAGTTTTTAATGTATATAGATATAGGATAAATATAGATGTATATTATATATGTGCGTGTGTGTGTGTATACACTGAGAAGGCATGGGGGCAACAGTACTCCAGTAACAATGAACACACTTAGCACTCTTAGCACCCATATATTGGCTTCTAAATACCGTACTCCAGCAAACAGAACCAGGATATCTTAGAGAAATGGCTGATTCTAGGACTGGCACAGGGAAAATACCAGATGGTCTTGACATATGGTGCTATATAAGAAAATAAGAAAATGTTCAAAGAATGATAGAGATATGTCAAAAGTACCCAGAAGTTAATCTGAAGGGGTTCCCACTATCTAATCCTGTGACAATATGAACATCAAAATAAATATTGATAATAAGAGACTATAATTATCTAAATAAGATAGAAAACCATGAGCCCATATGAATAGAAATGAATAAATGAAGAATGAAAAGTTTGATGAATAAAATGATATATATGTAGTTTCAAAGAACCCACCACAAAATAGTAATTACAAAGAAAAAAAGTATAAAAGCCTGGCACACAACACCTTAATCAAGTGATTAAATTGAGCATTATCAGTAGTAGGATTAATATTGATAAATATTGATAAGTTGATAGGACAAAATAAGAAATCAGCCTTACTTGTGTGCTACTCTTACCAAAGGCTTAAAGTCTAAAACTAAATATATGGGAACATCAAACAAATCCAAACTGAAAGATATGCTATAAAATTAATGGTTTCTAATATTAAGCATTTATGGCCATCAAGCATCAGCTGAGGAACTCTTCCAAACTAAAAGAGACTACTTTTCATTACAAAAATTTTTAATATTTTTTTTTACCATGTGCATTACTTCCTATTCAAAAGTTTATTCATTAAAAATTTTAAGCAAACAAATACAATTTGAAAACTAAAGAGTTTGACCCAGAAGTTACATTTCTAGGTATATACTCTAGAGAATGACTTGAAAACATTCACAAGGAAGCATATACAAAGGTGTTCATGGGAGTATTGTTTATAATAATGAAAAATAGGAAGCAAATGAGCAACAATACAAAAAAAATAAACTGTTGAATATCCATTTAAAGAAATACTATGCAACAGTTAAAAGGAATGAGGTAAATCTACATGCACTGTTATGGGTAGATTGACAAGATATCTGTTGAATTTAAAAAAACATGCTGCCGAGCAATATGCGTATTATGACACCTTTTTATGTGAGATAAAAAACTATTCATATTTTAGGTCTATGCATAGCACAGAATGTATACCAACCTGATGACAGTGATAGTGTTTAACTCCTAGATAGTGTTTACCTCCTAGGATAGTGTTTACCACCTAGGAATGGGTGATCCATAGGGGTTTTTAAGCTTATGGATATTGTTTTAATTTTTTAATTTAGATAATTTAATAATACCTTACTTACATTCTAAAAAGTAATTAAAAGAAAAAATTTAAAATAAAACTGACCTAAAGTAGCTTACAGTCTATTTTGGGAATATAGTGAAAAAGGAGAACTCTAGTGTTTCTCTTCTGTCAAGCATACTTTTCCATCCAATTCACCTGATCTTTCAAGTACTATACTCCCACTTCATGTTATCTCATGGAGCAATCAACAAAGTGCCATTCTGATCATAAAGGTGGGTCCACAACCTTGCCTGGCCAATCAATACCTCTATTCCTATGACCACATTTTTGGTTCAGGAATTAGCAAATATTCATATGAGTATTATTTTTTTATTTAAGCTACTTTGGGTTAGATTTCTATCCACTTGTATCCAAGTATTTCTGGAAAATATAGAGAGACATACATTTAAACAAATATTTTCAACAGAATAAAACAAGTAAAAGAGAAACACTAAAAAAAGACAGACACTGTATGAAGTGGCACATTATTTAAGATAGACTGTTATATATTAAAGATATGTATGATGAACCATAAAGTTACCACAAAAAAACACAGAGCTAATAAGACCCAATAATAAACGACACATAAAATATTCAATACAAATAAGTGATGAAATATATGAAAGAATTACAAATGACACAAAGAACAAAGAACAAATGAATAGCAAAAAAAAAAAAGATTCAAACCCAACTAAATCAATAATCACATGATACATAACAGCCTACATTAGTTATCTATTGCTGCCATAACAAATTACCACAAACTTAGTGTCTTGAAACAATACAAATTAATTCTCTTACAGTTATGAACAACAGAAGTCTGGTACAAGTCTCATCAGGCTAAAACCGAGATCTGCAAGATGTATTCCTTCCTGGAGACTCTGAAACTGTTTCCTTGCTAATTCAAATTGTTTGAAGAATTAAGACTCTTACAATTGCAGAACCAAAGTCTATTTCTTTTCTATCAGCTTAGGGCTGTTATTGCTTCTAATAACTGCCTGAATGCCTTAGCTCATGGTTGCCTTCCCCCATTTCCAAAGCCAGCAATAGAAGATCAAAGACACTCAAATTTTGAATTTCTCCTGCCTCTCCTCCTGTCTTCAAATCTATCTGATTTCTGCTGGGAAAAGTTCTCAGATATTAAGGATCCACATGGCATTCCAAGATATATGCATTATTAAGACAGCTGATAAACAATCTTAATTCCATCTGAAAACTTAATTATCTTTTATCATATAAAGTAACATATTCATAGGTTCCAAGGATTAGGACATGAACATCTCTTGGGGGCCATTATTCCGCCTACCACCAGTTTAAACATTCACTAAAAGACAGAAACTTGGGGTGCCTGGGGATCAGTCAGTTGGGTGTCCAACTCTTAATTTCAGATAGGGTCATGACCTCAGGACTCCAGGATCAAACCCTGCATCAGGCTCTGCACTGGGCTGGGAGCCTGCTTAAGATTCTCTCTCTCCCTCTCCCTCTGCCCCTTCCTCCATCTCTCTCTTCCTCTCTTTAAAAAAAAAAGGGGGGGGGCACCTGGGTGGCTTAGTGGGTTAAAGCCTCTGCCTTCAGCTCAGGTCATGATCTCAGGGTCCTGGGATCGAGCCCCGCATCGGGCTCTCTGCTCAGCAGGGAGCCTGCTTCCTCCTCTCTCTCTGCCTGCCTCTCTGCCTACTTGTGATCTCTGTCTGTCAAATAAATAAATAAAACCTTTAAAAAAAAATCAAAACTAAGAAAAGACAGGAACTGCTAGATTGGATTAAAAAGCAAGACCCAATTACACATTGCCTATAAGAAACACATCTCAAATATTAAGAAACAGTCTAAATTTATTAAAAAAAAAAAAAGAAAAAGATAAACAATCCTAATCAAAACAAAGCTGGGCAGAGGAAAGTGATGCAAAACGGTAGACTAGGGACTCCAGGAGTCTTTGAAAAGTTCTTCCATATACCAGAGAATCTAGAAGCCACAGACATGTACACAATAGGACAATGTGCTGAAAAGACCTGAGAGAACACTACTCTTTCACCAGTAGCTAATCTTTAGGCTCAGCAAAAACAAGAAGGGAGTGCTCCAGCACACAGCCAATCTGCAAAGATCTGGAGTCTTTTCTATCTTCTTTTTTTCTTTTCTTCCCAGTCATTTAAGAAAATCTCTGACAAACCACTACCTGAGCACTAAGCTAAAAAACAGACTTCACCCACACACAACAAAGAATACTCTGAACACTGACATACCTAATAACAAGGTTTCAAAATATATAAAGAAAAAAAAAAAACACTTCAAGGAGAAATAGATAAATCCACGATTATAGTCAAAGATTTCAATAGCCTTTTCTAAGTAAGTGACCGAACAGATAAACAAAAAGTCAGTTTGGACATAGAATATTTGAACACACTGTCAATCAATTTGACATAATTAACATTTATACAACACTCCGCACAAGAGAAAAATGTACAAGATTTACCAAGACAGAACACATTCTGTACTGAAACATAAATCACACACACATACACACGCACATTACCAAATAAATTTAAACTCTTCAAATTGGACAAAGTATGTACTTATACCACAGGGAATTTTTTTAAATCAGTATCAGAAAAATCTGTGAAAAATTGACCAAATATTTGGAAATTAAATAAAAACTTCTAAATAATCCATGAACCAAAGAATAAATCAAAAGGGAAATTAAAAATACTTTGAACAGAATGAAAACAAAACACAGCACACTGAAATTTCCAAGATGTAGTTAAAGCAGTATTAAGAGAAAAATTCATAACACTAGATGTCTTTATAAGAAAAGTCTCAAACCAGTGACCTTTGTTTTTACCTCAAGCAACTACAAAAAAGAAGTGCAAATTAAACCCAAAGTAAGTTTAAAAAAAAAAAAAGAAAGAAAGAAATAATAAAAGCCAGAGAAGAAATCAATGAAATAGAAAACACATAACAAAAAAAGTGGAGAATAATCAATTAAACCAAAAACTAGGGGGGAGGAGTCAAGATGGCGGAGAAGTAGCAGGCTGAGACGACAGCGGGTAGCAGGAGATCGGCTCGATAGCTTATCAAACCATTGTGAACACCTACAAATCCAACGGGAAATTGAAGAGAAGAAGAGCAACAATTCTAGAAACAGAAAATCGATCACTTTCTGAAAGGTAGGACCTGCGGAGAAGTGAATCCAAAGCAACGGGAAGACAGACCGTGGGGGGAGGGGCTGGCTCCCGGCAAGCGGCGGAGCAACGGAGCACAACATCGGGACTTTTAAAAGTCTGCTCCACGGAGGGACGTCTGCTCCACGGAGGGACATCGCTCCAGAGGCTAAACCGGGGGAAACCCAGGCGGGGTCAACGTAACCCCGGGTCCCGCGGGGTCACAGAAGGACCGGGGGTGTCTGAGGGCCGCAGAGCTCGCAGATATTAGAGCAAGAAGCCGGCTACAGCGACAAAGCCGAGGAGCGAGCTCTCAGCCCGGGGTTACCTTGTGCCGGTCACAGGCTGGGTGGGCTCAGAGCGCGGCCGGAGGCCACAGAGACAGAAGTGACAGGGCGCTTTTCTCCAAGTGCCAGCAATTGACTGCTTTCCTCAAGGCGCGACCGCAGGCCAGGGAGGCGGGGCGGTTGGGCGCTTTTCTCTGAGGGCGCACTGAGGAGCGGAACCCCAACCTCTCGGCTCCTCTGGGCCGGAGACTGGGAGGCCGCCATCTTCATTCCCGTCCTCTGGAACTCTACGGAAAGCGCTGAGGGAACAAAAGCTCCCGAAAGCGAACCCGAGCAGATTCCTTAGCCCGGCCCCTGGCAAGGGCGGTGCAATTCTGCCTGCGGCAAAGACACTTGAGAATCACCACAACAGGCCCCTCCCCCAGAAGAACAACAAGAAACCCAGTTAAGACCAACTTCTCTCACCAAGAACAGCGGAATTCCACAGCAGGAGAAAGCAAATCTTATCTGGACAAAATGACAAGGCGGGAAAACTCACCTCAAAAAAAAGAACAAGAGGCAGTACCGAAGGCTGGAGACCTAATCAATACGGACATTGGTAATATGACAGATCTAGAGTTCAGAATGACGATTCTCAAGGTTCTAGCCAAGCTCGAAAAAGGCATAGAAGATATTAGAGAAACCCTCTCCGGAGAGATAAAAGCCCTTTCTGGAGAAATAAAAGAACGAAAATATAACCAAGTTGAAATAAAAAAAGCTATTAATGAGGTGCAATCAAAAATGGAAGCTCTCACTGCTAGGATAAATGAGGCAGAAGAAAGAATTAGTGACATTGAAGACCAAATGACAGAGAATAAAGAAGCTGAGCAAAAGAGAGACAAACAAATACTGGACCACGAGGAGAGAATTCGAGAGATAAGCGACACCATAAGACGACACAACATTAGAATCATTGGGATTCCAGAAGAAGAAGAAAGAGAGAGGGGAGCAGAAGGTATATTGGAGACAATTATTGAAGAGAATTTCCCTACTATGGCGAAGGGAACAAACATCAAAATCCAGGAGATGCTAAGAACGCCCCTCAAAATCAATAAGAAAAGGTCCACACCTCGTCATCTGATAGTAAAATTTACAAGTCTTAGCGACAAAGAGAAAATCCTGAAAGCAGCCCGAGAAAAGAAATCTGTAACATACAAGGGTAAAAACATTAGATTGGCAGCGGACCTATCCACAGAGACCTGGCAGGCCAGAAAGAACTGGCATGATATATTCACAGCACTAAACGAGAAAAACATGCAGCCAAGAATACTATATCCGGCTAGGCTATCATTGAAAATAGAAGGAGAGATAAAGAGCTTCCATGACAAACACAAGCTGAAAGAATTTGCAAACACGAAACCAGCTCTACAGGAAATATTGAAAGGGGTCCTCTAAGCAAAGAGAGACCCTAAAAGAAGCAGATCAGAAAGAAACAGAAACAATATACAGTAACAGTCCCCTTACAGGCAATACAATGGCACTAAATTCATATCTCTCAATAGTTACCCTGAATGTTAATGGGCTAAATGCCCCAATCAAAAGACACAGGGTATCAGAATGGATAAAAAAACAAAACCCATCAATATGCTGCCTACAAGAAACTCACTTTAGAAGGCACATACCTCAATATTATCAAAGCCATCTATGAAAAACCCACCGCAAATATCATTCTCAATGGAGAAAAACTGAAAGCTTTTCCACTAAGGTCAGGAACACGGCAGGGATGTCCGTTATCGCCACTGCTGTTCAACATAGTACTAGAAGTCCTAGCCTCAGCGATCAGACAACAAAAAGAAATTAAAGGCATCCAAATTGGCAAAGAAGAAGTCAAACTATCACTCTGTGCAGATGACATGATACTATATGTGGAAAACCCAAAAGGCTCCACTCCAAAACTGCTAGAACTTGTACAGGAGTTCAGTAGAGTGTCAGGATATAAAGTCAATGCACAGAAATCAGTCGCATTTCTTTACACTAACAACAAGACAGAAGAAAGAGAAATTGAGGAGTCAGTCCCATTTACAATCGCACCCAAAACCATAAGATACCTAGGAATAAATCTAACCAAAGAGGCAAAGAATCTATACTCAGAAAACTATAAAGTACTCATGAAAGAAATTGAGGAAGACACAAAGAAATGGAAAAATATTCCATGCTCATGGATTGGAAGAACAAATATTGTGAAAATGTCTATTCTACCTAAAGCAATCTACACATTTAATGCAATCCCTATCAAAATCCCATCCATTTTTTTTAAAGAAATAGAACAAATAATCCTAAAATTTATATGGAACCAGAAAAGACCTCGAATAGCCAAAGGAATATTGAAAAAGAAAGCCAAAGTCGGTGGCATCACAATTCCAGACTTCAAGCTCTATTACAAAGCTGTCATCATCAAGACAGTATGGTACTGGCACAAAAACAGACATATAGATCAATGGAACAGAATAGAGAGCCCAGAAATAGACCCACAACTCTATGGTCAACTAATCTTCGACAAAGCAGGAAAGAATATCCAATGGAAAAAAGACAGCCTCTTCAACAAATGGTGCTGGGAAAATTGGACAGCCACATGCAGAAAAATGAAATTGGACTATTTCCTTACACCACACACGAAAATAGACTCAAAATGGATGAAGGACCTCAATGTGAGAAAGGAATCCATCAAAATCCTTGAGGAGAATGCAGGCAGCAACCTCTTGGACCTCAACCGCAGCAACTTCTTCCTAGGAACATCGCCAAAGGCAACAGAAGCAAGGGCAAAAATGAACTATTGGGATTTCATCAAGATCAAAAGCTTTTGCACAGCAAAGGAAACAGTGAACAAAACCAAAAGACAACTGACAGAATGGGAGAAGATATTTGCAAACGACATATCAGATAAAGGGCTAGTATCCAAAATCTATAAAGAGCTTATCAAACTCAATACCCAAACAACAAATAATCCAGTCAAGAAATGGGCAGAGGACATGAACAGACATTTCGGCAAAGAAGACATCCAGATGGCCAACAGACACATGAAAAAATGCTCCACATCACTCGGCATCAGGGAAATACAAATCAAAACCACAATGAGATACCACCTCACACCAGTCAGAATGGCTAAAATTAACAAGTCAAGAAATGACAGATGCTGGCGAGGATGCAGAGAGAGGGGAACCCTCCTACACTGCTGGTGGGAATGCAAGCTGGTGCAACCACTCTGGAAAACGGTGTGGAGGTTCCTCAAAAAACTGAAAATAGAGCTACCCTATGACCCAGCAATTGCACTACTGGGTATATATCCTAAAGATACAAACGTGGTGCTCCGAAGGGGCACGTGCACCCGAATGCTTATAGCAGCAATGTCCACAATAGCCAAACTGTGGAAAGAGCCTAGATGTCCATCAACAGATGAATGGATAAAGAAGATGTGGTATATATACACAATGGAATACTATGCAGCCATCAAAAGACATGAAATCTTGCCATTTGCGACGACGTGGATGGAACTAGAGGGTATCATGCTTAGTGAAATAAGTCAATCGGAGAAAGACAACTATCATATGATCTCTTTGATATGAGGAAGTGGAGATGCACTGCGGGGGGGTTGGGGGGAGGTAGGAAAAGAAAAAATGAAAAGATGGGATTGGGAGGGAGACAAACCTAAAAGACTCAATCTCAAAAAACAGACTGAGGGTTGCTGGGGGGAGGGGGGACGGGAGAGAGTGGTGGGGAAATGGACATTGGGGAGGGTATGTGCTATGATGATTGCTGTGAAATGTGTAAACCTGGAGATTCACATACCTGTACCCCTGGGGATAAAAATACATTATATGTTTATTAAAATGGGAAAAAAAAAAAAAGAAAAAAAAACAAACAAACAAAAACTAGTTCTCTGAAAAGATTTTTAAAAATTTAATAAAGCTCCAGCCAATATAGCTGGAGAAAGAAGTTACAAAACTGGAAAGGGAGAAAACTACAATGAACACTGTGGTGGTAGATTATAACTAGAAGTATTGGTGTGAACTCACAACTTTCAACACATGCAGAGATGAGAAAAATAAATTAATATTTAAATGTGTGAATGTGTGTGTGTCTGCATATATATACATATTCCTTAACTTTATTTATTGAGACAGCCAACAAGCAGCAACATCCTAATAATAATGAACAAATCTAGCAAACTGATGTTGGCTTCTAAATAGAATTTTCCATTAAAGAAATCAAGAACTGAAGGATTAGGCAGGGAAAAGTATACAATCAGCTTGAAACATCTTTTTTGTGTCAGGAAGTAAAAAATAATTGAGATAAATCAAAAGAACACAGCAGTCAGACTGAGGTAATCAGCTAAAAATGACAATTTGGGCACCGAAATAAATAGACAGTAGCAGACTGAACTGAATCAACTAGGAAACCAATAGTCTATATTGATATAAGTAGCAAAGAAATTAATTAATTGATTGATGTGGAATGAGACACTTTGTGTTGGAATGGGGTATTTAACTTTTAATTTTGACTCAGGAGAACGTGAACATATATCACTAATATAATTAAAATTAATTACCAAAATATAGCTCATGACCTGAAGGATCTTATCATCTATTTGGCGAATGCACTATACTGTGAGAGTTCTAGGATTTCTCTGCAGGGCATATTTTTCCAGCTTCTCCACGAAGTAGCTACTAGCTACAATAAAGAGGGAAGAATGTAAAGTGGTTCTTGTGTTTCTTATTGGATTTTCAGGTGCTACTGAAACTGGGACTGTATGGGGAAGGGAAGGTTAGAGAGAAAAAGGAAGACGACAGGTTCAAGCTGTAAGATCATTTTTTTTTTTTTAAGATTTTATTTATTTATTTGACAGAGAGAGTTCACAAGTAGGCAGAGAGGCAGGCAGAGAGAAAGGGATGCAGGCTCCCCGAAGAGCAGAGAGCCCGACGTGGGGCTCGATCCCAGGACGCTGGGATCATGACCTGAGCCAAAGGTAGAGGCTTTAACCCACTGAGCCACCCAGGCGCCCGAAGGCTATAAGATCTTATACTGAGGATGTTTAGCAAGCATTTGGTTTCACTGGCTTGACACTCAGAGGACAGTCTACTGCTGAATCAGCGAACCACATGAGCACACAACGCATCTAAGGAAGCAGGAGAAAGAAAAAAGCATTTGGCCTAGGGCAGAATCCGGGGTTAATCAGACATAGGAAAAGCTTGATGCTCTTTGGAACAGGAGGGTTTATAAATAAGTACAATTATGACCAAACATGGCAAGCAAAAATAGTAAAATTTCAAAGTTAGAAACTAACCAAATGTCAACAAAAAGCAGTTGAATATTCCACCACTTAAAAGAATGTTATCATAAAAACGTTATGAACGTTTATAGTAACTTAAAAAATGTTTATGATAGTGTTTTTCAGTTCAAATATATATTATTTAAGCAGTATTAAAAGTAGACATAGTGGGGCACCTGGGTGGCTCAGTGGGTTAAAGTTTCTGCCTTCTGCTCAGGTCATGATCCCAGGGTCCTCGGATGGAGCCCCAGATCCGGCTCCCTGCTTGCCAGGGAGCCTGCTTTCTTCCTCTCTCTCTGCCTTCTCTCTGCCAGTTTGTGATCTCTGTCAAATAAATAAATTAATTTTTTAAAAAAGTAGACATAGTAAAATCTCTAAGATGATGCATCAGAAAGTTAACGGTAATTCTTTTGAAGGTGGGAATTTACGAGGTTTATTTTAGCTTAACATATCTTTCAAATTCACATTTAATACTTTCTAATAGTGGAAACAGTCACAAATGGGATTCTCTTCCACCTCTTACTATGATAAACATGGTGACACTTCCTAACACAGAACCAGGACACACAGTAGGCATGAAGGTATCAATGCCCGCAATTTAAGGCAATTACCTGAGTGTTTCTGCCTAATCAAAGACACGTCGTCCTGCCTGCTGGAGAGGTGCGCGTCCTGCTATCCTGGTTCTTGCAAGCCGTGACAAATGGCTCTGCCTCTAGCCTGTCCATAATGCCTCGATTGACCTATACCTGAGGTTCCCACGAACCATTCCTACTGAACTCACCGCTAGGTCCCTGCGGTTGAAGCTCTTGTTGGCTTGTTTGAAAACTGGCGAACTGTGACCATCCTTCCAGTTCCGGGTTCTGCAGCGAATCAGAAATGATGACTGTTAATTTGGTGTATGAACTCACATCTTGACGTCTCACTGTCCCGACCAGTGCAGGCACTTGCAAGGCACTAGGCTCTCCGGGGGCCACAAGTCCCACGAGGTCACCACAGGCGCCCCAAACCCTTCAGTAACATCAACCCTTAACACTACTCTAAATTTTTCACTTCATTCCAAGTCTCAGGGCCACTCCTGTCAGATATTATTATCTCTGCAAATAATAGATGAGATCTGAGACAGGCTTCTTGTACAAGGGCAGGCAGCTGGTACAAGGTGAAGTCTTAACAGTGGTCCATATCGCAGCTATATTTATTACTAGGATCACCTCAGCAAGTTCCATCCAGTGACCTCCGCAAAGGGGGCTCTCGTGGCCCAGGAGCGGCCCCACCCACAAGCCTCAGCACGTTCTCTGAGGCCGTTAGGCGTTGAGAGGCCTCCAGAGCCAGCAGCAGGATGGAAAAGGCAGCCTGTGGGAAGGGTCCTTCTGGGCAGAAGGGAAGGTCGTTCCGATATCCGGAAGTTCTCCGTCAAAATCTGATTTTGAGGAAAATCGAAACTCGACTTTCAGAAGTGATGGAGACAGGATCCAGAAGACTGAGGTGAAATGCTTAGCAGCCAGAAGGTGCAGCACCGCCGCCATGAAGAAGCAAACACCACAGCCTCCTCAGCCCCGCACCTAGATCGGGCTCACTCTGGACGTGATCCGCCCCCGACTACGCGTTGTCCTGAACGTTGTCCCGCTCTTGGCACGGTTTGTCCTGGACACAGTCTCCACCCCAGGTGTGGCTCGACCTCCAGGCGGCCCCGTCCCGAGGGCGCCTACTTGGACCTGGCCCGCCCCTGAGCATGGCTCACGCTGGGGGTAATACCGCCCCTGGGTGTGGCTTTCCCGAGTTGAAGCCCGCCCCTGGATGCAGTCCCCTCCTGGAAGGGACCCGCCGCAGGGTGTGGCTTCCCCTGTACGTAGCCACACCCCCAGGTGCGACTCGCCCTGTGCGTGGTTCCGCCCCCAGAGCTGGGGGGTAGGAACCTCCCCTTTGAAATCCCTTCAGTTACTGGCTCTTCTGCCTAGAAGTTTCTGAACTCTGCTGGCTTGCCAGACAGTATTGAGGTAAAGATGTTCTCAGTTTTCGAGAAAAGTAGATGATTAAGCCAAATATTCAAACAGTGAAAAAAAAGTGCTGTAAGTTGGGAAGCAAGGACAGATCCCCGAGGAAAACCTTCCAGTATAATAGGAAGGAAAGAAAAAAGAAGGGATAGGTGTTCACGTCTTGATTTTGTTACTCTTTTGAAGTTTTTTAATGATGAAAAGTTCTGGTGACTTCTTATTCCCCTGCCGTGGTCCAGCGCATACGCTCAACAAGTGAGGAGACTGGAGAAATTGTAGAAAAGTGAAATCGTTTTGAACACTTAGGTAAGAGAATTGACTAAAGAACAATCCTATGAGGTCGGCCAAGACAGAGAGCTTTGTTTCCTTCGCTGGTGTGTCCCTAATGCTTCGAAGAATGCCTAGTGCACACTAAACACTGAAGGAACTAATGGGTTGTTTTCAGGGATTGTTGAAGCTGACTAATACTGTAGAACATTTATGGTGGCATCGACATAGTTACTTGTGTTGATTTTATCCTAGATGAATCACCCTTTTGTTAGAATACAGGTCTAAAAAAAACACAACTGCCTTTTGCCCGGCATGACAGATGAAAGGCAAATGAAAAGCTGTCAAAAGTAGAGCTCTTAGATAGAGAGGAGTAGGGAGCTGGGGGAAATTGGAGGGGGAGACAAACCATGAGACACTGGACTCTGAGGAACTAACGGAGGGTGTTGACTGGCGAAGGGGTGGGAGATTGGGTGAGGCTGGTGGTGGGTATTGAGGCTGGTGGTGAGGGCACGTATTGCATGGAGCACTGGGTGCGGTGCGTAAACACAAAATTCTGGAACACTGAAAAGAAATTTTAAAAATCAATAAAAATTTAAAGGAAAAAAAGAGCTCTTTAGGTTTGGAGTTAAGTGATGAACCATGAAGTTTTCCTTGGAGAGGGAGGAAATAAAACAAACCATTGTCAGATGGACAGGGAGATGTATAAAGTGTCTTGTAGTTCCTGACTAAGTTGAAGAATTGGCATACTGAGGGCATAAGCTGAAAGGATGAAATCGGGTGGAATGTCAGACTGTCTTTTCAGATGGCAGAAGTGTTCCTGGTGATAAGTTCTAGGATATGGCCATAACTAAACTGGAATGGAAGTAAAGGGCTCAAGGATGAGAAGGGGTGAACAGTGAGAGACCAGATTCCTTGGATGGTCTATCCACATGGATGCTAGGGACTCTGACTGATTCCTCCTACTTCAGGTTCGTCTCCTGGACCCCATCCCACCTCTTTCTTATCCCTAAGTCTCCTCAGAATCAGCGTTTCATACAACTCCAAGCTTTAGTCATGGCATAACTCTGGACAAGAAAGCAGAAATGGGGCAGAAAAGAGGTCTGGAGTAGATATCTGTTTTATTTTTGATACTTAGCATTCACTTACCTTCTGGAAATGGTCCCTTTATTGATCTCTAGGGAACTAACCCCATTCTCAGTCTCAGTCTATGGGCAGGTACAGTTGTCTTTCCCTAACACTCCTATTTTAAGAATGCATCTATAACTCAGGATTGGTGAAAAGATGATATTGTGCTTTTGACAACAGTGATTGGTCAGGGATGGGCATGTGACAAAACTGAAGCCAATAAGGCACAGTGGGATTTTCTGCAGGGACTACTGAGAGACACAATCATTTTTAGCTATACATAAAACTTGAAAGATACACTTAAGCTACAAAATTGTCGGACAGAAAGTCCGTCCCGAATGCCAAGAAATAGATAGAAAGCGAATCTTGAAGGCATCAGTTGAGCCCCAGCATGAACCCTTGTACCTTAGGCCAGCTTTATTCCCAGACTTTTTCAGGTACCTAAGTCAACAGATTGTCCTTTTAAGTCAGTTAACTTGTATTTCCCATCTTTTACATCCAAATAATTCCTCACAGTATAAGGGGGCTCTCCATCACTGGCTCCCTCTTCCATGCTAGCCCACTGAATATATATTACCTTCTCTGTCCTTCAGGTTGCCCTTCTATGAGAGGGGATTAAGAAATCTGTATTGAGATTGCAGCCCAAGATGGCAGAGAAGTAAGAGACCTTACTTTTGTCTGGTTGCAGGAATTCAGTTATATACCTATCAAATCATTCTGAACACCTGCAAAATCAAGGGGAGATCGAAGAAAAGAATACCTGCAACTCATCAAATAGAAAAGTGACCATGTTCTGCCAGGTAGGAGGTGGAAAGGAGGGACTCCCAGGTGATATATGGGAAGATAAACCATGGAGGGGAGGGGAGGGAGCCTCCATCAGCTGGATACAGGCAAGCGATAGAGTAGCGGAGCACAAAATCAGAACTTTTAGAAGTCAGCTCCAGTGAGGGACATCCCTGCCAGAAAGACTCCTAGGTGCCGAAGCAGGCAGAATCCTAGGAGGGGCAATGTGGTCTCAGGAACCCCAGGATCATGGAAAGAACAGGGGTGCCTGAGTGTGACAGAGTTCCCAGGCATCAGAGCCTTCAAGACATAGGTACATGGAAAATATCCCAAAATGGGAGTATGTGTTCTAAGATCCCTAGTACTGCCTTTTCCAACAGTTGAGTGACCCATTCTCGCTGATGTTCAAGCTATGAGAATTAAATTCGAAATGATAGCACTATATTAAATATATTAACAAGAACAGAAATTAAACCTTGCAACACATAGGTTCCTTCCTCTATAACGTTAGCTAGGTCTACAGAAGCTGAAGGTTACTTCTACACACCTATGGTCTGGGAGCTAGGTCAAAATAGAGAGACTGTGGTAGACCCAGATGAGCTATATTACACCAGCTTCCCTCCCTACCCCCACCCCCAGTTTGAATACTGGTAAGTCAGGTGGTTCTCAGGGTTTATTTTACTTAACCATTCAGGATAAACCCAAACTACTTTTACCTCTCTATATCACCTTTCCTTCCATCTTTGGATGCTCCACTCTCTTTAATGGTTACTTACCAGGTGCCAATTCGTTTAGCCATTAAGCAATTTTGACCTTGATGACTTGGACATGAATGAGGACAAAGATCCACTTGGCATGTTTGGAGACTTTTGCACCAGCAAACTGAGGAAGGTGTCCAAGAAGAAACCCTTGCATTAGGAAGACTTCTCAGAAGATTCCAATCATCCCCCTTCCTGGTGTTCACACCCTTGTGTAATTACACTTCCCTTTAAGCATAGGCTGGACTTAGTGATTTGCCTCTGAGTGATAGAATAAAGGAAAGTTAATAGGATGTCATTTCCATTACTAGTTTCCAAAAGATTGTAAATTCTATCTTGTTTGCAAACTCTCTCCTTGCTTTGATGAGGTAAGCTGCCATGCTGGAGAAGCCCACATGATAAGGAACCAGCCAGATCCAGCCAAGAGCCAGCAAGGTACTGAGGATCAGATTCCAACAGACTTTGAGGAACTGCATCCTGCCAGCAACTATGTGAATGAGTACGGGAGTTGGTCCTTCCCCAGTCAAGACTCCAGATGAGAATGTAGCCTCAGCTGACACCTTAAATGCAACCTTGAAGCAGAGAATCCAGGTAAGCCTCATCCAAATTTCTGACCCACAAAAGCCATTAGATAATAAGTATGTATTTTTTAACTCACTAAATTTTGGAATATCCATTACACAGCAATAGATAATTAATGCACCCCTCAATTACTGTAACCTTGGGGTAAAATGTTGCATGTCTGGGAAGGCAGGCACCATATAGGAGGACAGTGTCCCTGGCAACATCCCTGAGGGCACTGTCTTCATGCTCAACGACTATCCAATATATTCATATGTTGAAATGGTATCATTGGGCCTGAATAGCCTCCAGGAGGTGAGGCCTAGCTGACATAGTGTCCTATCCAACAAACTCTTTGGGAGGAGATTAAAGAGAGTTTAAATCAAGTTCTAGACTTTAAGGGTTTTTCTTACTATTTGTAAAGGCCTGAAGGTTTTCAGAGTAAGCACGTTATACTTCTTATGAAAAAAAAAAAAAAAGTAAATGTTTTAAATACAGGATATCAGAGCAGGATCAAATAAAGGACCCCAGGATAAAACTGAGAAGGCCACTGTCAGGCTTTGTACAAGGGACTGGTGTACTTGTAGAAGCCAAAAGCATTAACTACTAATAGTTGAACGCACTGCTTCCTTTCCCTAAGCACAAGCCCCAGCCCCAGTCCCAGTGCAGCACACAGAGAACACCACTCTCTATTAGAAGAAACATTTATTGAGGAGGATTAATATTCTTGGTTGTTCTGAAGTGTGTTCTCATCAGAGGATATATTGTCATGAAAATTGTGAAGCTTCCTCGATAAGGACTGAATAATTTCTTTAGAGAAATTTTTCTCCCTGGAGGTGCTGGAGAAGCATTTTCTGCCTGAGTAGAAGAGTCAAATCGCTAAACACAGTACTTTCATCAGGGTCACCCCTGGTGGCCCAAAGGACCTGGCATACTTGATGCACACAGGTGGGGCTTGGATGAGGCTCAGACTCTCTAGAAGGTAGGGAAGAAGGGCATTGACTCTGGCTTAATAGCTGATTCTCAAAGGCTTCACCTTTCTGGGGCTGTCTGACCCGATCTCTGTTCCGTCTGATCCTTGTAGGACATTTCTGCACAGCACAGACAGTTTCTTGGCTGCAGGACTTGATACTTGCCCATTTCTCTTGTTGTGGGTCAGAAAGAACCCAATTATTTGAGGGAGGTCTCTTGTCAGGCCCTACGTGGTCCTGTAGTTCCTCCTGCTGCTGGCTTAACTCTGAGGCCTCACACCCATGCATACGTGCCACCCTCTCTTCTAGGACCTTCCCAATGGTAGTGAGCTTCTGAGCTTCAGGAGGCCAATCACTCCCAAAAGTAGCCACACTTTCAGCTGGGTCTTGGTGCTGAAGTAAGGTGGACATGAACTTGGCTTTTTGCTGGGGACTTTCTTGATGCCCTGTGATTTTTTTCTTGGAATTGATCCACTGAGAAAATTGCCTCATCTTTTTTCTGAAGTAACTTTCAAGAGGAAACTGTTCATTCTGTGACAGAGTTGGGGAAGCACTCTCTAATTTTCTGTCCTCAGAATGGAGGCTCTCCTCTCTGCCTTCAAATGTCCCTACTCCTGAGTCCTCACTTCTGCATTTTCTTGCTTTGGGATCCTGAGGTCTCACTTTCTTTGCACTTCTTAGTGAGAAATTCATAGGCTGGCCCTTACAGAAGGCCAGCTTCAAGCCCAAGGATTCCTGCTGCTCCATGCTAATTCTGCTGTCCTTCAGTTGGACGTGCAGCACCTGGGATGCTTCCAGGTCCCCGCTGCACACACTCTGGGACTGAGTCACTGAAGCCTTGGAAGTCAAGCTATCTGAAGGAAGGCACTTGTCAGTGGGACATCCTTGAGCCTGGTTATGCTCCTCACTCTCCAGTTTAAATTTTAACTCACTCAGGATCTGTCTTTTCAGGTCTAATAGTTTAGAATCTTGGGGAACCAGTATTTTTGGTGAGGAGTGTTCCATGGTCATGGCAGTTTCTACTTTATTCATGTTGACATTTATCATTTTGGAGCTTCCCAACTCACTGGTTGTCAAGATTTCCCAAGATTGGGATTGAAGGGTACACAGCTCCTTGGTGTCAAATATATCCCTGGACAGGTTGGGCATAGCAAAGCGTTGTAAATTCTTCTCCACCATCACTTTCCATTTCTGTTCCATTTCTACTCTGTTACTGGAACTCACATTCTCATGCGTTGGCTCATGTCCAGCCCCAGTTTGACTTGTGGGTACCTCTGGGCCACATGTGTTGTCTGGTACAGTCTCACTGGGTCGCACTTGAGCTCTGATGCTGTGTGTAAAGGGCTGAAAAGTCTGGCTGCCCCACTCAGCTATCTGGATACACTCTGAAGTCTTATGGTCAGTGTCAGAGTGTGATGCCTTCAGGCCACCCTGTCCTTCATTTTTCACAGATGATATAGTGGGGAGAGGATGATCGACAGTGGGGACTGACCTTGTTTTTCTCACCCTGTTTCCGAAAAAAGGTTTAGAGCTTCCCTCAAGAAGTTTAAAAAAGTCAGCTTTGGAATCTACCCCAGAAGTATGCATGGCTGAGGAGGGAAAGTCAAATTGGGGAAGAGACCATGTTTTGGCTTCTCTCAACTTATAGAATTTTATGGATTCAAGAACCCTGAGGGGTAGACCCCACATTTGACTCATGCGAAATCTAATAATATGGGCCTCTAGCACCTGTCGTGTACTGGGATCAAGAAAAGAATGCTCTAGAGTGGTGCTCTGGCAGTAAACCCTACCCACCATTGTCTTTTTAGAATCTGTGTTTTCCAGAGCAGTCTGGGAACTCCCAGAGAAAGGCAATGTATTGTCATCAGCC
>JAHRIG010000081.1:21232406-21263960 GCA_020311275.1 Eira barbara | reverse complement strand
GTGATGCTTGACATGGGAATGTGACTCATGATCAAGACCTGGGAAAATTTGTTTTCTTACACAGACCTCATACTCTCCAGATAACCCAATCCAGAACTGCAGAATCATTGTGTTTGGGATTTTACCCAAGAGCCACCACCATACCGAAATAGACTATGTGTTTCAAGTGGAAACCTTAGTGCTTCCTTAATCCTTCACCCTGTCAGATCTCCTTTCTTAGAGGAGTTAATGTCTGTTCTTTCCTAAGACTTCCCATTTTAGGTGTTTCTCTGACCCTACCAAACTCATTTAGAAATGTGGGAAGAGGAACAGGAAAACAAAGAGTCATTCTCTGAAGGGCAACTTCTGGTTCCAGATCTAACATTTAAAAAGCCTGGGAGTCATCACTTCAGTCTGTGAAAGAAGCAAAATGCTGAACAGATTAAAAATCAATGACATTTCTTGGAACCATAGTGGCAAACCACTACCTCAAATCTTCCAAGAGTGTCAGTGCACAAAATCATACCTAAGATTCGCTTACCTGAAACAGAAGACACTGGAGGCTCAACACTGCTCTCTTGGTAGGAACACTTAAACAGACACTTTGACAAATTGCTGGAGGATGCCCATGGGCTAGCATGAGAGTGAGAAACTCCTGGGGTCACAATCTAATGGGGCCCCCCATTTATTTATGGGTTATATTACCAGGGACCCAACCCAACCTGGTTCTCACAGTAAAGAACTACAAAAGAAATGAAAAAAATGCTCATATTTCTGGCGGGGGAGCGTAGTGTTGGAGACAAAAGAGAAAGGTAACCGTTTGGAAACATTGTGAAATATTCCCAGAGTGTTTTCATAACAGAAGTCTATTCAATGGGAAAAGCCTACCAGAGCATTATGACCCATGGAAGAAGGTAAATTACCAACTACAGCAGCCCTCTCTAAACTTCCTTTCTCATTGATAGAGTGGAACAAAAAACCAAAACTTTAGGGCGCCTGGGTGACTCAGTGGTTTAAGCCGCTGCCTTCGGCTCAGGTCATGATCTCAGGGTCCTGGGATTGAGTCCCGCATTGGGCTCTCTGCTCGGCAAGGAGCCTGCTTCTCTCTCACTCTCTCTTCCTGCCTCTCTGCCTGCCTCTCTGCCTACTTGTGATTTCTCTCTGTCAAATAAATAAATAAATAATCTTTTAAAAAAAAAAACCACCCAAAACTTTAAACACTAGCGAACATCATAATCCAGAGACATAAACCCATTAAAAGACTAATGATTAATCTTATCTCCTCCCCTGACACCTTGCTACAATATTGATAGCTGTGGTGTAGGAACAGGATCATAGCTAAGAAGAGCTGCAAGGTAAAGTTCCTTTTTTTTTTTTTCCCAAGATTTTATTTATTTATTTGACACATAAAGATCACAGGTCAGCAGAGACCCGACACAGGGCTCGATCCCAGGACCCTGGGACCATAACCCAAGCTGAAGACAGAGGTTTTAACCCACTGAGCCACCCAGACGCCACTGGTATAGTTTCTATGTAGGGAGACTTAGGGAAACCTAAAGACACTAGGAGAGACAAAAACAAGGACACTAAAGGAAACTGCAGCCTCTGATATGCATAGCTACAGTAAATATTAAACATACCCCAAAACCAAACCAGACTAACATAAGACTTCACATTAAAAGTCTCTTTATTTCAGTTCTGATTACCCAATACATCATGTTTGGCTTTCAAAGAAACCTTACAAGGCATGCTAAAGACAAGAAAAAGCAAACTCATCAGACAAACCAAGCATCAGGTGCACATTCAGATATGACAAATTTCAGAATTCTCATACATGGAATCTAAAATAACAACGATTATTATGTTAAGGCCTCTAATGTAAAAGGTAGACAACATATAAAAACAGATGATGCATGTAAGTCAAGAGAGGGAAATTCTATGAAAGAATCACAAGGAAACATTAGAAAACAAAAGCAGGATGACAAATGAACAATGACTTTGATTGACTTATCGGTAGGTCCGTACAGGCAAGGAAAGAATATGGGAGTTTGCATATATGTCAGTAGAAACATTCCAAACTGAAATACAAAGAGAAAAAGAATTTTCTTATTGCTAAAATCTAGAATACCCAAGAACTGTGTTTCAAACTGTATAACAGATATATAATTAGAATACTAGAAGAAGGGGCACCTGGGTGGCTCAGTGGGTTAAGCCTCTGCCTTCAGCTCAGGTCATGATCTTAGGGTCCTGGGATTGAGCCCCACATCGGGCTCTCTGCTCAGCAGGGAGCCTGCTTCCTCCTCTCTCTCTCTCTCTCTGCCTGCCTCTCTGCATGCTTGTGATCTCTCTCTGTCAAATAAATAAATAAAATCTTAAAAAAAAAAAAAAAGAATACCAGAAGAAGAAAGAACAGAAAAAAACGTTTAAAGTAATAATGGCCAAGGAGTTTCCAAAATTAATAACAGGTTAGTGATACATTGTGGAAGTTCAGAGTACACCAAGCAGGGAAATACTAAAAAAGTCTATACCTGGACATATCATATTCAAATGATAGAAAACAAAAGATAAAATTTTGAAGGAATCCAGAGGGAAATAGAAACCCTACCTCTAGATGAAAAAAACATAAGAATTATGACCTATTATCATAAACCATGAAAGTAAGAGATTGGAGTGAAATGTTTAGTGTTGAAAGAAAAAAAACACCAATCCAAAATTTTATATCTAGTGATATTATCCTGCAAAAGTAAAAGAGAAATAAAACTTAGACAAATAAAAACAGGGAATTCATCAGCAACAGACCTGCCCTGCATAAATGTTGAGAAGGAAAATAACTCAGATCTACATAAAGTAAAGGAAGAGAAGGAATGAATGGGGTCAAATAAAACTTTCATTCATCTTATTCTCAATTGACCTAATAATAACAAAAATGATAATGTGTTTCGTGATTATAGTACATGGATAAGTGAAATGAATGGCATCAGTGGTACAAGGGACAGGAGGAATTGGACACTCCTGCACTATCTATGAAGTGATATGCCATTATATGAAAGGGGACTTAGAGTACTTGTAAATGTATATTACAAACTCTAGGACAAACACTAAAATATCTTTAAATAGAATAATTGATAGACTAACAAAAGTGAGAAAATAGAATTATATATAATGCTTTTTTTAAAACCAGAAAAAAAAAAGAAAGAAAAAGAGGGGATGGATAGGTATAATGAATAGCAAACAGTATGGACAAGGTAGAGATATTAATCCAACTATATTTAAAAATCACTAAATGGAAGTCGTCTAAATTCACCAATTAAAAGAGGAGACTGTCAGAGCACAGAAAAAAACAAGACCCAATTATATATTGTCTATGAAATACTCACTTTAAATATAAAGATACAGATAGATTAAAAACAAAGACACGGAAAAAATGTACCATGCTAACACTAACAAAAAGAAAATAGGAGTAACTCTATTATTTTGGACAAAGCAAACTTCACAACAGGAAAATTATCATAGGTAAAGAAGAGCATTACATAACAATAAAGAGGTCAATTCTCCAAGAAGACTGAACACTCCTTAACAGGTACACATGTAAAACATATTGTCAAAATATGTGAGGCAAAAACTGGTATAATTGCAAGAAAAAATGGATGAATCCACTGTTATTGTTGGAGATTTCAACAGTCCTTATCAGAAATGGGCAGATTCAGCAGGCAGAAAACCAGTAAAGATATAGTTGCCCCAAACAACATCATCAATCAACTTGCTCTAATTGACATTTATAGAATACCTCATCCAACCACAGAATAGACATACTTCTCAAGCTCACATTAAATGCTCACTAAGATGGACCATATTTAGGACCACAAAACACACCTTCACAAATATAAAATAGAAATCACACAAAGTATGTTTTCAGACCATCGTAGAATTTTCACGAAAATTATCTTATTGTCATCTCTACCAATTTTAAATAATAATGTCATTTTTGTTGATGGTTATATATATTTATTTCTTCTCCTCATGCTACCTAGTCATTTAATAGTTGGAACCCTTACGGTTTCATTATTTAGATTAATAACTGTTGAAATTAAGCCCTGTATCATTTCCTTACTTGACTCGCCTACATTCCCTCACTAATGAATCACTCTTTGGCCCTAGACACCCAATCCTTTCCCTCCCATATGAGGACAGTTTGCCAGTAATGACAGTTTCTTTTCCTCTCTTAACCTGCATTCACAGCTTCACCATTGTCTCTCCCAAAGGAAGGTACACTTCTAGCCTGCCCCACTTCACATACCCTACCTTGACTGCAGGATGTATGTCTGTTAAGAAAAATCCCCCCCACATATCTTTAAATTTCTGGAATTGTTTTTAAATAGAAAGTATGGTTTTAACTGTCCCTGAGGCCCTTAGGACTCACAACTATAAAAACATCCTTTAAAATCTGAACAAGATAATCTCCACCCAAAAAAATTTCCAGGTGAGAAGGAGTTGTAAATATGGCACATCGAATTGATTTTTTAAACCTGGCCTTGTTCTAAAAGAGGCTGAGAAACTGATCCCGATTAAAGGAAACTAAAGGTACAGAGCAACTAGATGTAGTATGTCATCCTATACTAACTCCTGTAAGGAGGTTTACACACACGCACACATGCACACACACAGGACATTACTTGATAAATTGATAAAAATGGAATTTGAGTGGGAGATTAGTTAAAAGTTTTGCATCAATGTGAAATATACTGAAGGAGATAACTGTGGTGTCAGAGAATATTCTTTTTTTTTTTTAAGATTTTATTTATTTATTTGACAGACAGAGATCACAAGTAGGCAGAGAGGCAGGCAGAGACAGATGAGGAAGCAGGCTCCCTGTTGAGCAGAGAGCCCGATGTGGGACTCGATCCCAGGACCCTGGGATCATGACCTGAGCCGAAAGCAGAGGCTTTAACCCACTGAGCCACCCGCGTTCCCTAGAATATTCTTTTTAATAAGAAATACACTATGGGGGCACGGTCATTAAGCGTCTGCCTTCAGCTCAGGTCATGATCCCAGGGTCCTGGGATCAAGCCCTGCATCGGACTCCCTGCTCAGCGGAAAGCCTGCTTCCTCCCATCCCACTCTCTCTGCTTCTGTTCCCTCTCTCATTGTGTCTCTCTCTGTCAAATAAATAAATAAAATCTTAAAAAAAAAAAAAGAAATACACTATGAAATATACAGGGAGAAAGTGTGTGATGCATGAAATGTATTCTCAATTATTCAAGAATATATGCATAGTTTTCCTATGTGTATATGTGTCTTCCTATGTAGAGAGAAGGGGAAGGAGGAAAGGAGAGAGAGATTGTAAACAGGTCAAAATCTTAATATGAACATCTATGGCTTTACAATCTATGCAACTTTTCCACAACTTTATTTTCAAATACATTTTAAAAATGAATTTAACCCAACCTTTGAGATTTCTGACTTTGATTCCAGAAGCTACTGCCTCTGCCATACTCTGACCCCAGATGTGTGCAATGCTGCCTTTAAAACAGTTGTCTCGAGTTCTGTCCAATAAAAGAAACCTGGGATCCTCTCTGCACATTTGAAACATGCTAACATTTCAACAAGGTTTTACAAAACTGGCAAAGAGCGCCCCCACTCAAAAAAAAAATTTTTTTTAGAAATTATATGCAATATAAAACAAACAACAAACAACAAAGAACAATAATTCAACATGTTTACTAACATGGAATCCCTAATTTCTTTTTTCTGTAGTGCCACCAGGTTGCTCGTCTTCTGGGTTTTGCAGTGTGAATTGATTTGCCAGCACTTTGTTTGCTCTGCTAGTCAGTTACCAGTCCTCCACCAGATTTCCATCTTCCAAAAATGTGTTGACAACTTTTGTCCTTTATGTTCCTTCTTATCATCCTTAAGCATTTATTTTTAAATCCTTTACTTGTTTTAACAGCTTTTATTGAAATACAGCTCACATACCATAAAATTCACCCATTTAACATGTATAATTCCTTGATTTTCAGTATATGCATCACTACAGTCAATTTTAAACGTTGTCATGACTTAAGAGAAACAAATCTGCAACCTTTTGCTATTATTCTCCTCTCCCCTCCTCCCTCCAGCTCAAAGATGTACTACTTTTTACTTCTAGATTTTCCTATTCTGGACATTTCATGTGAATAGAGTCATATGTGGCCATTAGTGACCGACTTCTTTCATTCAATGTGTTTTCAAGGTTCATCCTTGTTGTGGCATGGATTGGTCTTTTTTATTCCAAAAAATATTTTATCATAGGGATATGTTATATTTAATTTACCCATTTCTCAGTTGACAGATGTTTGAATTGTTTCCATCTTCTGACCTTATAAATAAGATAGCTATAAACATTTGCAAGTTTTTGTGTAGACCTGTGTTTTCATTTCTCGTGAATATATACCAAGACGTGGAACTGCTGTGTCCTATGTTAACCCTATGTCTAACATTTTGAGCAACTGCCATACTGTTTTCTAAAATACCTGTACCATTTTTCATTCTCACCAACATTGTGTGGGGGTTCTAATTTCTCCACATTCCCACCAACATTTGTATTCTTTTTGATTAGCCATCCTTGTGGGTGTGAAATTTTGACAAATATTGATTTCAGTTTGCATTTTTCTGATGGTTAATGATATTGAGCAGTTTTCATCTAATCTTTTACTTTTAATGCCATTTTGGAAAGAGGGGAGTGTTTGATCTACTTCATTTAAGGTGAAACACAGTAATTTATTTGGAAAATAAGAGGACAAATTTTTCTTCTAAATATTTGAAACACATAGTGTCAAGTCTTTAACAACATATACAGTGTTCTTATATACTTTTTGCATATTACACTTACTGAGTGATTAAGGGACAGTGAAATTCTGCCCTGAATTTGCTCCATAAGATTACTTCTTGTGTGGGGTTGAGGATTTCACTCAAGTGGCTCCTTGGGGTTGACTATAAGGCAGAGCAGAACTGATTGCCAAAACCTTTAAAGCCCAGTGCCTTTTCGTCACAAATGCTGCATACACCTGTTTTGAATAAGTATGTAGACGAAGTGATAAATATCAAAGAAATGTGAGAGCTTTGACATGGACATACTGCATATATCTCAGAGATGGATGGCAAAATGTTTAAAGGGACTTTTGCACTTGAATCACAGTGTATCACACCCACACAATGATAACAGGGCAAGTTGGGTGACAGATATGTGGGAAGCTATATTGTTCTATGTGCTCTTGGACATGTTTAAACATTTCTCTAGTAAAAATCATTTAAAAAAAAAAAAAAGATATTGGGTGCCTCATAAGGACAGGGAGGGGTCAGGAGTAGACCTGGCAAGGGTAGATCAGTCCATCAAGACTAGAAGTTAGCTCTCTCTCAATAAAGACATTTCAGAAAGTATATTTCCTTTGAGATTGGGAAGGAAAACTCTTTCCGTATAACAGGAAGGAAGACAAAAAGAAGAATGGGGAGATTTGGGGGGAAGGATTTGGTTTTCTTTTGTTTTTCTTTGTTTTGTGAGCTCTATCACTGCTTTCTTGCTCCTTTGTGAGCTGTGGTCCAGCACATCTGCTGGGCAAGCGAAGGTGGCCTAAGTTTGAGGAAAGTAAAGGAAATTTGAATTAGATCTGAGGGCCACCTGGGTGTCTCAGTCAGTTAAGAATCTGATTTCAGTTCAGCTGATGACCCTGGTGTCCTGGGATTGAGTCCTGCTCCTTACTTTGCAGAAAGCCTGCTTCTCCCTCTACCTCTGCCAGTACTCCTGATTGTGCTCCTGCTCTCTCTCAAATGAAATTAAAAATAAAATAAAATAAATTAGATCTGAGAATACTGAGGAAAGAATGCACTAAGGAAATAGTGACCTAATTCCATTTATTTTGCTCACATTAGTAGGACTTGGATAAGTATTTGTGGAATGAATGAATGATTTCCAGGTAGTGCTAGGGCTGAATTTCATGTGGCATCAGTAGACTCAGTTGTGAGTAGACTCAGTTTTGACATGGGAGATTTAATCCAACAGTAATCAGTTACATAGAGAAAGGCATTTCTAAAAAAAGGCAGAGACATAAGATTTTGCCAGACTGGAAGGACTGAAGGAGATTAGATGGGGTCCACTTGTACTGGACCCTGTTTTTTTTTTTTTTTAATTGAGGAATGATTGATGCAATATAACATTAGTGTCAGGTATGCAACTCTATGCTGTGCTGTGCTCACAACTGCAGCTACCACATGTCACCAGATAACACTGTTACACTACCATGGACTCTAATTCCTATGCTGGACTGGTGCTTTTTAAATGTTGGTTACCCAACAAGCCATCAGTTCTACCTTGGAGAGTGAGGAAAGGAAGAACGAGGCCTTGCTGGATAGGCAAGGAGTAGAAAGTGAATGATGTGGAGTAGAAAAATTAACAGGGTCGTATAAGCTGGAAGGACAGGGGCATGAGCCAGAGGGACAGAATGTCAGACTATAGTATTCCCAACAGCAGAAATATTGCCGGTAATAAGCTCTACAGGGTGGTCCAAAGTACACTGGATTGGCCATAATGGACCTTAAGATGAGATTATGTAGGAACCGGCAGGCTGGGTTATTGGCTAGTCTGTCCGCATAGATGTTAGAGCCTCCTGTACCATCTCCTCACCTCTTCAGGTTCCCTGCCTGGGGTCCCTTCCCACCTATTGTCCCCCTCAGGGCCTCCACAACATCAAATCTGCATTCTTTCTGTAACCCCAGCATTCAAATAGTGTAGGGTCAAAGATAACCTGGACAAGAAGCTACAAGTGTGGTGGTGAGAGAGGTCGTGGACACCTGGTTTTTTGTTTTAGCACTGAGCAGTCCTGAGACTGTCCAGAAGACTACTCAGGTGTTCTCTAGCACACTCACCCCATATTGAGTCCCAGTCCGAGGTGGAGTTGCCTTCCCTCGAGAGCCCTATTGGAAGTGTGGGAATGTGTGCAGTCTTAGCCCAAAAAAACAAAACAAAAAGCATTCCATGGAGTTCCATGGTAAGCCCCCAAACATCTGTATCCTGGTAC
This sequence comes from Eira barbara, assembly GCA_020311275.1. Taxonomy (NCBI): domain Eukaryota; kingdom Metazoa; phylum Chordata; class Mammalia; order Carnivora; family Mustelidae; genus Eira; species Eira barbara. Next base: position 21,254,931 of record JAHRIG010000081.1, on the reverse strand, counting down.
ACAGTCTAGAACTCACCTCTGGTTCATAAGTTGCACGTCTTCTGGGGAAGAACTGCTATGGCTCCACTAAGGCCATGAATATTGAAGGTGGCATACTGCCATCCTAGCCATAGTAAATGCAGTATCTTATATATTGTCATCAAGTGTGGATGGAAGGAAGGCACCAAGATCACCTTCCCCCAAAAGGGAAGCCTGAAAGCCTGCAGGTACTGCTTGCATACTCAAGGAACAGAACCATGCCTTTTTGGTATAAGGCAGCGGTAGGCTGTGCCAGAGTCCAGTCTGCCTCAAAGTGGTGGTGCCTGGAACAGACTGAGGAAGGAGGGGAGCAGGGCAGGGTCCTGAGAAGGGGATGATTAGACATAAACTTTTGTTCCACCAGCAAGGTCCCTCTTTCACCTTTACATTTCTTCAAAGGTGTCTTACCCTAGAAGGTGGTAGCTACCTTGTCAACATACTTACCACTAACAGCTAAGTGATGCTTTTGTTCTGCAAAAAACATCCTCAGTCCAGCAGCCTGAAGAACCACCCAGGGAAGGGAAGCACTTCCAGTGGGAAACCTCAGTGTCAAGTTTAATGTGACTCACAGGACAGATTCTTTAGCAGCATCTAGGCTGTTCTTCAACCCTACCCAAACCAGCCCAAGATCAACCCAGATAACACCTCCCTTCCCCCACAAAACACTGCCATTCAGAGTTCACCCACCTGTGGGATCCTCTGACCACTGACTTCTAAATGATTAAGCTACTATAACACAATAACAGTGAAGAAACAACAGGAGCTTAATCATTATTTTCTGAAAACTATACCTGTCTTTGATCCTCCTCAGATATAGAAGACTTACTGTAAAGGGTGTAAAACATTCAATGAGGAGAGAGGTGTGAGCTACTATACATTTTCAGTAAGGCTAAGCCATGGGACAGGAGAGAGAGCCCATCTCCCAAACTTCATTGGAGAGGGAATGGGCTTTTGGGGGTTTTGAGGGGCACATGATACATATTTCTCAAGAGCTGCAGGAGATTAGTCACCTTTTAGAAGCCAAAGGAAGCAATCAGTAACAGCTGAACTGAGTTACCCAAAACCCATGCTCCCAAGACAGTACACAGAACAGACATCACTATTATTAGGGAAGTATTTATTCCTCACAAGGGATTATTTTGGTGTAGGAAGTGCCCCCCAAAAACCTCTCACTGGAAATTCTGGAGAAGGGTTTTCTGTCTAAATAGTAGGGACACATCTCTGCACATAGTGCCTTCAGGAGTGGTGAGAGTGGCGGGAGGCCACTGGGCAGCTTGATGCCCGCAGGAAGCATTTGGGTGGGGTGCAGGCTCCCTGAGGGGCATGGAGAGGGGATACTTCTGATGCAGTAGCTGGTCCTTAAATGACAGTGTTCTGAGGGTGCCTGTCCTTGTTTCTGAGCTGTCTGTTACTTCCAGTAAGGCCTTGGCCAGCAAAGACAGCTTCTTGCTGGCAGGACCTGGTATTTGTCTCCTTATGAGTGGGAACCCTGTAGTTGAAACGATACCCTTTGACAGGCTGTACCTGGGCCTGCACTTGTGCTTTCTGCTGAGTTTTCCCACACTTGGTTGGGGAGGGAATGGGCTGCTGAGGGCAGGTGCTGCCTATTGCACGACGATGCCCCATTCTCTCCTCTTGGAACTTCCCAACAGCTGTCATGATTTTCTGAGCTTCGGGTGTCCCGGTAAGGCAGCTCTACCTTTAAGAGGGCCTCTGCTTTCCACAGATGATAGGGGACTATGCTTCTCCTGGGAGCTTTCTTGCCTTTTGCATTTTATCCCAGGAGTAAGCCATTGCAAAAAATCCTTCATTTATTTACTGAAAAGGCTTTCAGAAGGAAGCTGACCCTTCTGTGAAAGGCTTTCAGGGGCAGCTGGCCCTTCTGTGATAGGGTCTGGGAAGGCTAGCTTCCCAGCTTTACCTTCAAAATCGCGTCTTTAGTAGGGAACCTCTTCTTCAATGCCACATCTTCACATCTTCAGTAAGGAACCTGTTCATTCTCGGTTGGGATGTCTCCAGTCCTGCATCCCCTCCACCACGCTCTTGTGCTATGGAGCCCAGAGGCCTCATGGTCTTTGCAGCAGGTGGGGGATTCTTATTCTGGCACTTCCTTAAGACATTCTTAGGGACCCAGGGCTCCTGCTGTTGTTCCATAGTAATTCCTGTGTCCTCTGGATGGACATGCAGCACCTGGGAAGCTCTCATGTCCCTGCGGGAGACACCCTGGGCAGGAGTAAGTGAGGCCTTATAATTAAAACAATCTGAGGCAGGGGTTAGGCTGGTGCATTGGGCTTGGGTCTGGCTATGCTCCCTGTTCTCCAGTGTAAGCTTTAACTCATGAAAGAGTTGTTCTTTGAGATTCAATTATTTAGGATCTTGAAGTACTGGTATGTTTGGTGGGATGGTGGTTTTGACTTGATTCTCATTCCCCTTTATAATTGGGGAGCTAACTGGCTGGTTGGTTGTCAAGATGCTAGGTTCTGATTGATGTGTATGAAATTCCTTGGTCCTGAATATCTCCCTAGACTCTGGGGGCCAACAGGTTCTGGATTCTTCATCATTATGCCTTGTTGCCCTCCTCTTCTATCATTAGAATTTACACTCTTATCCTTTGGCTCATGTCTGGCCCCAAGTTGCCTTGCAGGTGGATTTGGGGCCCATCTGTTGGCTATGGTGACATGTTTGACAGGTTTAAGAGTCTGTCTGCCATGCTTAGTTTTTGGAACATCCTTTAAAAGCTGATGGTTGATATTAGAGGTTGATTGCCTCGGAATTCTCTCCCTTTCCTTGCCCAGAGTTGAGGTGGCAGGGCGAGGACAATCCAGAATGGGGGCTGAATTTGATGTTCCTGCTTTGTCTCCATGGTGAGATTTCAAGCTTCCTCTAAGGGAGTTGAAGCCCCCATGTTTAGAATTTGCCACAGGAATTGGGTTGGTTGAGCAGGAAAGGCTAAAAGGGGATGTGTCCATTCTCAATTTAAAGATCTCTATGAATTCAAGGACCCTCAAGGGAAGGCCCCATAGTATCGTCCAATGAAACCATTTAATATGAGCTTCCAGCATCTGTTGTACACAAGGTTCAAGAAAGGGAAGCTCCTGGCAGGTACTCAGGGAGTAGTCCTCAACCTCTGATGGTGGCAAACTTCTTTGTTTTAATTTAGTCTGGTATTTCTCAGAAGGAAGTGATGTCTGCTTCATTGTATGCCGTGAATTATGCACAGTCCCAGGGAGCTGACCCTCACTGATTTCCTCGGACATTTTGCACAAATATATTTTCAGGACAGTTTTAAGTTGTCTCTGGCCTGTAGTCTCCACAGACACCATGGAGTTTTTCTCTGATGGGCTCCTAAGTTCTTTCTCAGAATCATACCCCATATCATTATCCGAATTGCTCTCTAGGTCACTCAACAGATCATCTTTTGGGCCATTCTCTGGGTTGTGTCCCTGATCCTTCTTCAGGTCACCGTCCTCTAGTTAAAGCATTTCAGAGTCCTCGTCATTGACACTTTCAATGTCATTCAATTTGCTCTGACTCTTAGAGATCCATGACCGTCCACAAAAGCGCTGTGACTCAGCTAGCTGTGGAAGAATACTCGGACGGCTCATCAGTGAGAGAGACTCATAGATCCTGTGGGGAATGCCCCACAGGTGATGGATGAGCCTCTTTTAAAGGTGACTCTCTAGTTTTCTCCAAAGCTCTTCATTCAGAGGAAACTGTCCAGGAGGGACAGAGAGTACAACTTGGGCCTTGTGGCCTTGTGGCTGAGAGAAGGGTTAGGAGCTGAAGGACAGTCGTCCTCCTGGGATCTTTGGACTACAGTGGGTAAACCCCCCACACGTTCCTATTCCTTCTGCAACACATTCCATTCCAGATGTTCCATTTCTCTTGATGTGAGATTCTTGGATTCATTCTGAGGTCTGTGAAAACACACTCCACAGATCTTGATGTCGGGTAGAGGACCAGATGGCAGGATTGGGAGTGGGGATTGAAGGTGGGCCTGGGGCTAGACGTGAGGGATAGGTAGGGGCTGGGTTTGAGGCAGGAGTTGAGGCAGGTTCTCAGGCAAGGATGGAGGAAGTGGATGGGGAACTACTGGGGATTCCTGCTCTGGGGAGGCATTCGAGATGTTATCTGAGGTATCAGCAGCAGGGAAGTTTGGGATATCCAAACTCACTATGTGGAGTTTGGATACCCCAGAAGAGCTGGATGGGGGTTTGCTGTCAATGGCCCTCCTCCAAGGTTGTAGGATATGGGCACTGCTGATGCATATGCAGCTCCTTTGATTGGTCTTTGCTGCTCCAGAAAGGAAGGGAGGATGCCAAATCATGCTTATCAACAATTGTTTGTTTTAGAAAAGAACCCTTTGTTTCCTTCCACCTGAGGAAGTCACTCCTCTTTTGGACTTGTTTCTCTAGAAGTGCCAGGGCATCAGGGCTGAGAAGTGAGAGGTCACCAGGCTCTACAAGTTTGGCTGCAGGGTCTCCCCTGGAAGAAGCCTCTGAAGAATGGAGGGCCAGAAACTCTTGATGGAAATCACATGGAGCCAGGGTTGAAGGGAAGAAGTCTTTGGCATGGGTTTGCCACCGAGGGAGGTCTAAAATTGACAAGCTGGAGGGGTCAATGCCTGTGATTGTTGGGACATAAGTAGACAACCCACCAGAGCTCTCTGGGGGTGAGCTCTCTGGAACAGGCTTCACTGAGATGGAAATCGGTTTAGTTTGAGTCACAGTTAAATTGCAGTCTGGCTGTGGTGAAGCAGACCTGGTTGGTGGTGTGTGATGATGAGCAAAGGTCTCAACTCCGGTAAGGGGCTGACATCTTGAGAAAGGATAGGGTCCAGAAAGAAGATAGCATTTAGAGACACTGTCTCTGTTTGGACACTACGGTCCACTGAATGGGCATGATGTGGTGGGACAGGAGGAAAGGCAGAGGGCTGGGGTGGGAAATGGTCCATTGGGAATTTGGAATCCAAGGGAGGAAAGGGCTCTGGTGGCAGAGAGTCACCCGGTGGAGAGGGTGGAAAGAAATCAGCCACAGGGATCACTGGGTTAATTGAGAAGATGGAGGCAGGTGGTGGGGAAGACTTAGGTAGAGAAGCTGATATTAGCTCTCCTGGAGGGACTGCTGAGAAGTCAGGGGAGTAACTGAACGATGAAGAAGTTGCAGGAGCTGAGGAAGCCAAGGGAGTAGAATCTTCCAGGGCCTGCAGGAACAGTAGCCAATTGATCACAGCAGTTGTGCTATTACACACCTCACAGAGGGGTCTGGACATAACAGTTGACGAAAGTGGGTGGTATCATGATGCCGGCCGAGGGTGCTGCAGGAGACAGGAGGTACACAGCTGCAGCACGACCAGAACAAGGGGAGGAGGCCATGCAGACCTGACAAGGGAGGGGTCAACTGAAGCCTGCTGTCCCTGCACAGTGCCCCACCTTTATGACTTCAGAGAGTACTCAGTAGCCTTCACCCCAATATCTGTTCCTATGGCAACCCCCTCCCATGGCATGACACACTGCAGTGAATCCTGCAATTGCATAAAACGTGCTCTAAGAGGCAACAGGATAGAAGGGGAAAGATTGGTCACCTTCTTAAAACATTGATCAGCTTCTGGGTCTCCTCCACTTCTCTTTGGTGGCATCTGTCATCTGGGAAACCAGGAGAATGGGTTTTGTAGTGAAAGTAGAAACATAGGTAATAATACAGGAGTCCTCTTATGGGACAGCCTTGGGCTCTTGGATTCTGAAAGCCCTAATAATGAATAGGTGAGGACAAATGGCCAATTATGTGAAGCTGGTTAGTAATCTTGCTTCCTGTATAAAGTATTTTCATGTAAATTATCCATGTGATGATCGGACCACCTCTGTGAAGCAAAGAGGTCAGGGAAGACTCCTGAGTATCCATGATGTCACAGAGCTTTCACAAAGTCAGGAGACAGAAGTTCTGACTCTTGACACCTCACATGGCCACCTATTGGGCAGCACTCATTGTCCAGATCCATCACTGCTTCATGTTCAGTAGTGGTCAGAGCAGGGAATCTGAGAAGCGTTTTGCACTCTGGCTGCATTTCCATGAGCCTCTCCTCTGAGGCCTCTGTTTTCTGAGAGGGAATGTACCTAGTGGTTTGCATCCTCAGAGATCCTGGACTGGGCCCTCATGGGGAGGACAGCAAGGATCAGCCTTGGAGAGCTCAGGTGGAATAGGCAGAACCTTACCTCTCAGAGTCCCACCTTTCCTCCTCCTATTGGCTCTGCCCTGATGCTAGAACAAAAATAAAATGAGGGAGGCTGGAACCTATGTCTTACTCTTCTCTCAGAATTGGAGACATTCTCTATCCAAGAAGACTAGGACTTTAACAGAACTTTATGTTCCTTGCTTTTTTCAGTTTTTAAGGTGATAAAATATTTTCAATATTTGCTACTTTGAAAAAGTCTGAGGACTTTGTCTTGGAGGTCCACACTTGGTATTCCCAGTCAGAAGTCCTTTGTTTAATGAGGACATAGAAAATGAAGCCCAACAGTCACATGTGTGCTCCCTTAGGCAGGACCCTGTATCCTAGGTCATAGCTCATACCCCCCCCCCCTTCTCAGAGGCTCAGCACTATTCTTCTTATCAGCCCAGCATGAAGGCTTGACCTGGGAAAGTGACTCATGATCAAGTGCTGGGAAACTTTGTTCTTTTACACAGACCCCATACTCTCAAAATAACCTAATCGAGGACTACAGATTCCCTGTGTTTGGGATTTTACCCAAGACCTGCCACCAAACCCAGATAGACTGTGAGTTTCAAGTAGAAACCTTAGTTCTTCCTTAACCCTTCCCCCGACAGGCCCCTTTTCCTAGAGGAATGAATGTCTGTTCTCTTAAAACTTCCCATTTTAGGTGTTTCTCTGACTCTACCAAACTCCTTTTAAAACCTGGGATTAGGGTGCCTGGATAGCTCAGGTGGAGAAGTGTCTGCCTTGGGCTCAGGTCAGGATTCCAGGGTCTTGGGATCTAGCCCACACTGCACTCCCTGCTTAGCTCTCCCTGTGCCCCTCTACCCCACTTGTCCTCTCTTGCTTTCTCTTAAATAAAATCTTTAAAAAAAAAAAAGAATAAAATTTGGGATTAGAAATGGAAACCATAACAATCTGTGTTGAGCACACACACCCCCAAGGATTTCTTACCTTTTGGATAGTTTTGGTTTTCCAAGTTGGAAATGGAATCCCCACCAGGTAGCACAGGAACAGAAGGAGCAATCCCAACCCACACAGGAAGGGGAAGTTGAGATCAATCTCCAAGCATGTTGAGCCAAAGCTCAGACATGGATTAGTATCGCTATTCAGAAATGAGAGAACATTCCAGTGTTTGAAATCCATTGTCTGAAACACAAGACAGCCTATACTGTGCACACACTGAATATATACCCTCCCCAGGCTTACATCACAGAGCACTGTCACAAAGAGTTTCTGAGGGTGAAGGAGGGGACAATTGAACAAAGTATGTCCACAACCCCTCCCCACCTACTAGCTCAGAAGACCCCTCCGTCCTCCTAGTCCTTCAGGTCTGCCATCCTATTTTACTACTCCTTTTCATCATTTATGAAACTTCATCATTTATGAAATTTTCTGTTGTTCCATGTATAATTCATATATTACCTGGGTCCCCCTTTACTGTTTGAGACCTTGACTTGGGTCTTACCATGTCTGTGCCTTGGAAGTCTGCAAGACTACCTGGAATTTTTGTTTATACCCTGACATTTACACTCAGGATCACATAGATCCTCAGATACATCTTTAATATAAAATATGTTTTCCTGGGAAACCTGGGTGCCTCAGTCATTTAAGTAACCACCCTCAGTACAGGTCATGATCTCAGGGTCCTGGGATCAAGCTCCACATTGGGCTCCCTGCTCCACGGGGAGCCTGCTTCTCCCTCTCCCTCTGCCTGCAGCTCCCCTGCTTGTGTGCTCCCTGTCAAATAAATAAAACCTTTAAAAGAAAATGTTTGCCTTACATAAACCCAGATAGAGACCTTAAAGTTCTTTCACACGTAGTTTTTTACATGTTGCAGAGCACATTTCAGTTTTTGTTTTAGTCAGCCTTTAGTATCTTTAGTCAGAGAGGCTGACTCAATTAAACTCAATAATGCATTATTCAATAATCCCAAAACTAAAATCAATATGAAATGAACGTAAATAATTAAACCTTCAAATGGTCTTGGGGGTAAATCTGTAGCACTCGTATTCCTAAAGTTAATGAAGTTAAACTGCATAAAAGGTTTGGGGACAAGCTAACACACACACACACACATACACACACACACACCCTTTGACAAAACAATCCAGTATATTTCATATTGAAGAATAAAGTGTTTTCTCCTTTTATTTCAGTCCTTCATAATATATTGACCCCAGTTCTTCTTACTCTACCTAAAATACTGTGTTCTGTACATCAATACCCTAATAGGTGTACAAATCCCTTCTCAGTGAGTTGTAGCCCTGTAACAAATGCCATAGAACAGCTGATTTAAACGACACACATATATTTTTCATAGTTATGGAGGATGGGAATTCCAAGATCAAGGCACAGCAGATTGTGTCTGTTGAGACCTTCGTCCTGGTTCACAGGCAGGTGCATCTTCTCCCTACAACCTGATGTGGCAGAAAAAGTGGGTGAGAGGTTTCTGGGGTCTCTTTTCTAAGGATACTAAACTCATTTATGAGGGTCCCACCCTCATGACCTAATCACCTCCCAAAGTCCCCATCTCCTAATACCATCACATTAGGATTAGGGTTTCAACATATGAATTTGGGGAGGAGTACAAACATACAGTTCATAAACTCCCCAAAGGCTGGTATAGGATACAGGCTGCTAAGTAAGCTATTGATCCCCTCCTCTGGTGGCAGGGTGGGACCCAGGAGTGCCATAGCCTTACTGTAGAATGTAGTCTTGAAGAGCCTCACCTGATTGCACTTGTGGGCCTTGTATATCCGTTCCTAGGAGTGCCTTGCCAGGAAAAGGTGTGAGAAGCTCCACCCTATATTATCATCCCCACGTATGTTTGAAAATCAACTACCAGTGACAGTTTTTCCAGGTTGCTTTTTGTCAGGTTTAAATAATCCCAGTATTTCCCTCCACTCTTCCTCCATCTTCTTTTCTAAACTCTTTTATCTTCATGACAGCTGTCCTCTGAACTGCCTCCTAACTTCTCATGTCTTTCTTTCTTTTTTTTTTTTTAATTTTAATAAACATATAACGTATTTTTATCCCCAGGGGTACAGGTCTGTGAATCTCTAGGTTTACACATTTCACAGCACTCATCATAGCACATACCCTCCCCAATGTCCATATCCCCACCACACTCTCCCATCCCCCCTCCACCCAGCAACCCTCAGTCTGCTTTTTGAGATTGAGTCTTTGATGGTTTGACTCCCTCCCAATCCCATCGTTTCATTTTTTCTTTTCCTACCTCCCCCCAACCCACCCGCATTGCATCTCCACTTCCTCATATCAAAGAGATCATATGATAGTTGTCTTTCTCTGATTGACTTATTTTGCTAAGCATAATACCCTCTACTTCCATCCACGTTGTCGCAAATGGCAAGATTTCATGTCTTTTGATGGCTGCATAGTATTCCATTGTGTTTATATACCACATCTTCTTTATCCATTCATCTGTGGATGGACATCTAGGTTCTTTCCACAGTTTGGCTATTGTGGACATTGCTGCTATAAACATTCGGGTGCACGTGCCCCTTCGGAGCACTATGTATCTTTAGGATATATACCCAGTAGTGCAATTGCTGGGTCATAGGGTAGCTCTATTTTCAGTTTTTTGAGGAACCTCCACACTGTTTTCCAGAGTGGTTGCACCAGGTTGCATTCCCACCAGCAGTGTAGGAGGGTTCCCCTCTCTCCGCATCCTTGCCACCATCTGTCATTTCTTGACTTATTAATTTTAGCCATTCTGACTGGTGTGAGGTGGTATCTCATTGTGGTTTTGATTTGTATTTCCCTGATGCCGAGTGATGTGGAGCACTTTTTCATGTGTCTGTTGGCCATCTGGATGTCTTCTTTGCAGAAATGTCTGTTCATGTCCTCTGCCCATTTCTTGATTGGATTATTTGTTCTTTGGGTGTTGAGTTTGCTAAGCTCTTTATAGATTTTGGATGCTGGCCCTTTATCTGATATGTCGTTTGCAAATATCTTCTCCCATTCTGTCAGTTGTCTTTTGGTTTTGTTCACTGTTTCCTTTGCTGTGCAAAAGCTTTTGATCTTGATGAAATCCCAATAGTTCATTTTTGCCCTTGCTTCTGTTGCCTTTGGCGATGTTCCTAGGAAGAAGTTGCTGCGGTTGAGGTCCAAGAGGTTTCTGCCTGCATTCTCCTCAAGGATTTTGATGGATTCCTGTCTCACATTGATGTCCTTCATCCATTTTGAGTCTATTTTCATGTGTGGTGTAAGGAAATAGTCCAATTTCATTTTTCTGCATGTGGCTGTCCAATTTTCCCAGCACCATTTGTTGAAGATGTTGTCTTTTTTCATTGAATATTCTTTCCTGCTTTGTCGAAGATTAGTTGACCATAGAGTTGAGGGTCTATTTCTGGGCTCTCTATTCTGTTCCATTGATCTATATGTCTGTTTTGTGCCAGTACCATACTGTCTTGATGATGACAGCTTTGTAATAGAGCTTGAAGTCTGGAATTGTGATGCCACCGACTTTGGGTTTCTTTTTCAATATTCTTTTGGCTATTCGAGGTCGTTTCTCGTTCCATATAAATTTAAGGATTATTTCTTCTATTTCTTTAAAAAAAAAGTGGATGGGATTTTGATAGGGATTGCATTAAATCTGTAGATTGCTTTAGGTAGAATAGACATTTTCACAATATTTGTTCTTCCAATCCATGAACATGGAATATTTTTCCATTTCTTTGTGTCTTCCTCAATTTCTTTCATGAGTACTTTATAGTTTTATGAGTACAGATTCTGTGCCTCTTTGGTTAGATTTATTCCTAGGTATCTTATGGTTTTGGGTGCGATTGTAAATGGGACTGACTCCTCAATTTCTCTTTCTTCCGTCTTGTTGTTAGTGTAAAGAAATGCGACTGATTTCTGTGCATTGACTTTATATCCTGACACTCTACTGAATTCCTGTACAAGTTCTAGCAGTTTTGGAGTGGAGCCTTTTGGGTTTTCCACATACAGCATCATATCATCTGCAAAGAGTGATAATTTGACTTCTTCTTTGCCAATTTGGATGCCTTTAATTTCTTTTTGTTGTCTGATTGCTGAGGCTAGGACTTCTGTACAATGTTGAACAGCAGTGGTGATAACGGACATTCTTGCCGTGTTCCTGACCTTAGCAGAAAAGCTTTCAGTTTTTCTCCATTGAGAATGATATTTGCGGTGGGTTTTTCATAGATGGCTTTGATAATATTGAGGTATGTGCCTCCTATCCCTACACTTTGAAGAGTTTTAATCAGGAAGAGATGCTGCACTTTGTCAAATGCTTTTTCAGCATCTGTTGAGAGTATCATATGGTTCTTATTCTTTCTTTTGTTAATGTATTGTATCACATTGATGGATTTGCAGATGTCGAACCAACCTTGCAGCCCTGGAATAAATCCCACTTGGTCGTGGTGAATAATCCTTTTAATGTACTGTTGGATCCTATTGGCCAGTATTTTGGTGAGAATTTTCGCATCTGTGTTCATCAAGGATATTGGTCTGTAATTCTCTTTTTTGGTGGGATCCTTGTCTGGTTTTGGGATCAAGGTGATGCTGGCCTCATAAAATGAGTTTGGAAGTTTTCCTTCCATTTCTATTTTTTGGAACAGTTTCAGGAGAATAGGAATTAATTCTTCTTTAAATGTTTGGTTGAATTCCCCTGGGAAGCCGTCTGGTCCTGGACTTTTGTTTGTTTGGAGATTTTTGATGACTGTTTCGATCTCCCTACTGGTTATGAGCCTGTTCAGGTTTTCTATTTCTTCATGTTTCAGTCGTGGTAGTTTATGTGTGTCTAGAAATGTATCCATTTCTTCCAGATTGTCAAATTTGTTGACGTAGAGTTGCTCGTAGTATGTTCTTATAATTGTTTGTATTTCTTTGGTGTTGGTTGTGAACTCTCCTCTTTCATTCATGATTTTATTTATTTGCGTCCTTTATCTTTTCTTTTTGATCAGTCTGGCCAGGGGTTTGTCAATCTTATTAATTCTTTCAAAGAACCAGCTCCTAGTTTTGTTGATTTGTTCTATTGTTTTTTTAGTTTCTATTTCATTGATTTCTGCTCTGATCTTTAGGATTTCTCTTCTCCTGCTGGGTTTAGGCTTTCTTTGTTGTTCCTTCTCCAGCTCCTTTACGTGTAGGGTTAGGTTGTGTATTTGAGACCTTTCTTGTTTCTTGAGAAAGGCTCGTACCGCTATATATTTTCCTCTCAGGACTGCTTTTGTTGTGTCCCGCAGATTTTGAACCGTTGTGTTTTCATTATCATTTGTTTCCATGATTTTTTTCAATTCTTCTTTAATTTCCTGGTTGACCCATTCATTTTTTAGAAGGATGCTGTTTAGTCTCCATGTATTTGCGTTCTTCCAAATTTCCTCTTGTGGTTGAGTTCTAGCTTCAGAGCATTGTAGTCTGTAAATATGCAGGGAATGATCCCAATCTTTTGATACCGGTTGAGACCTGATTTATGACCCAGGATATGGTCTATTCTGGAGAATGTTCCATGTGCACTAGAGAAGAATGTATATTCTGTTGCTTTGGGATGGAATGTTCTGAATATATCTGTGATGTCCATCTGGTCCAATGTGTCATTTAAGGCCTTTATTTCCTTGTTGATCTTTTGCTTAGATGATCTGTCCATTTCAGTGAGTGGAGTGTTAAAGTCCCCTACTATTATTTTATTACTGTCAATTATTTCTTTGATTTTGTTATTAATTGGTTTATATAGTTGGCTGCTCCCATGTTAGGGGCATAGATATTGAAGATTGTTAGGTCTTCTTGTTGGACAGACCCTTTGAGTTGATATAGTGTCCTTCCTCATCTCTTATTATAGTCTTTGGCTTAAAATCTAATTGATCTGATATAAGGATTGCCACCCCAGCTTTCTTCTGATGTCCATTAGCATGGTACATTGTTTTCCACCCCCTCACTTTGAATCTGGAGGTGTCTTCGGGTCTAAAATGAGTTTCTTGTAGGCAACATATTGATGGTTTTTGTTTTTTTATCCATCCTGATACCCTGTGTCTTTTGATTGGGCCATTTAGCCCATTAACATTCAGGGTAACTATTGAGAGATATGAATTTAGTGCCATCGTATTGCCTGTAAGATGACTGTTACTGTATATTGTCTCTGTTTCTTTCCAATGTACTACTTTTAGGGTCTCTCTTTGCTTAGAGGACCCCTTTCAATATTTCCTGTAGAGCTGGTTTGGTGTTTGCAAATTCTTTCAGTTTTTGTTTGTCCTGGAAGTTCTTTATTTCTCCTTCTATTTTCAATGATAGCCTAGTCGGATATAGTATTCTTGGCTGCATGTTTTTCTTGTTTAGTGCTCTGAATATATCATGCTGGTTCTCTGGCCTGCCAGGTCTCTGTGGATAGGTCCGCTGCCAATCTAATGTTTTTACCCTTGTATGTCACAGACTTCTTTTCCCAGGCTGCTTTCAGGATTTTCTCTTTGTCGCTAAGACTTGTAAATTTTACTATCAGGTGACGAGGTGTGGACCTATTTTTATTGATTTTGAGGGGCGTTCTTAGCATCTCCTGGATTTTGATCTTTGTTCCCTTTGCCATAGTAGGGAAATTCTCTCCAATAATTGTATCCGATATACCTTCTGCTCCCCTCTCTCTTTCTTCTTCTGGAATCCCAATGATTCTAATGTTGTGTCGTCTTATGGTGTCGCTTATCTCTCGAATTCTCTCCTCGTGGTCCAGTATTTGTTTGTCTCTCTTTTGCTCAGCTTCTTTATTCTCTGTCATTTGGTCTTCAATGTCACTAATTCTTTCTTCTGCCTCATTTATCCTAGCAGTGAGAGCTTCCATTTTTGATTGCACCTCATTAATAGCTTTTTTTATTTCAACTTGGTTAGATTTTAGTTCTTTTATTTCTCCAGAAAGGGCTTTTATCTCTCTGGAGAGGGTTTCTCTAATATCTTCTATGCCTTTTTTGAGCCCGGCTACAACCTTGAGAATCGTCATTCTGAACTCTAGATCTGTCATGTTACCAATGTCCGTATTGATTAGGTCTCCAGCCTTCGGTACTGCCTCTTGTTCTTTTTTTTGTGGTGAGTTTTTTCGCCTTGTCATTTTGTCCAGATAAGATTTGCTTTCTCCTCCTATAGAATTCTGCTGTTCTTGGGTAGTGAAGTTGGTCTTGGCTGGGTTACTTGTTGATCTTTTGGGGGGAGGAGCCTGTTGTGGTGATTCTCAAGTGTCTTTGCTGCAGGCGGAATTGCACCGCCCTTGCTAGGGGCCGCTCGGGTTTGCTTTCGGGAGCTTTTGTTCCCTGAGCGCTTTCAGTAGAGTTCTGGAGGACAGGAATGAAGATGGTGGCCTCCCAATCTCTCGGCCCAGAGGAGCCGAGAGCTTTCAGAAAGTGGTCGATTTTCTGTTTCTAGAATTGTTGCTCTTCTTTTCGATTTCCCGTTGGATTTTTAGGTGTTCACAATGGTTAGATAAGCTGTCTAGCTGATCTCCTGCTACCTGATGTCGTCTCAGCCTGCTACTTCTCCACCATCTTGACTCCCTCCAATCTCATGTCTTTCTTAAACTGGGATGCCCTTTATTTGACACCCCTGGCCTAGCATTATTAACTTGGTCATCTGTGAAAGGGTAGGACAGCCTTCACCCTGGCCCAGCAGAGTCTCCTTTCAGTTCTGCAGGAACAGGTCACCTGCCTGGAAGATCAGACCTGCCCAGAGGCACCTCTTCTTCCTCATCCTGACATGCAGTCTCAGCCACATTTTCATTTAATAAATAGTTACTTTTGGAAGCCAAGAGATGCCTGGTACATAGCCCTCATTGAGACTTAATAATTTTGATGAGGAAGAGGGGGAGGAGAAGGGGGATAATGTTAATGATTATGGTAATAATGTCCTAATTTTAATGTGAATAGAGAAAGATAGTCTTGTACTGTACTGAATACATTCTGTTTCCCAGTCACCTCCATGCCATGAAAAATGGCAACACTTAAGAAACAGCAGAGAGCAATAAAAGTCATCTTCTCCAATCTGAAGCAGATATCATGGTCTTATTAAAAAATTTTCTACAGTAAAGAGGATGATGCTATAATAATGGGAGATTTTCTCTAAAGTGAATATTGGCATCCTAAACTACGTCAGACCTTTCAGTCCACTCTAGAGTGTCTAGAGCCCTGAAGCTTGGCTTTGACACAGTGTTTCTATTTTCATGTCAATGCTCTATTCCATTGTGCTCTAAGAATAAAGTGTAAGTATAAAAATGATGGCTGGTAGTCCTACTTTGAAAATTGTTTTCAAGGTGCAGTGATCCAATTTCAAATTAATTGTAGCATAGCAAAACAAGAGGCCCAAGGATGAGGATGTACCTTATCCAAAAGTTACCAGTCACTTCTTGTGACTTAACTTTTTGGGATCTCAGCATTTCCAGAGAAGTTGGAAGTAATTGTAGAGGCCAATTTCAGGCAATCAACTTGAACAATGGAAACATGAGTCAGGCCAAAGGGCCCACAGTGACACACTGGCTGAGTTCAAACAAGCCCAATGGGTGACCCACATCAAAATATCCCTAAGCCCTAGTTGATCAATAGGTTACTTACACCCAGACACAGGTACCAAAAAAGGAAAATTCTGTATGTTCCCATACATCCTCACCTTCCGCCAATGACTACAGTCTGCCCCAGTCTCTGTTCTGCTGTCCTGCCTGCCATCCCTTGCAGTGTGTTCAAGGTGTATTCTATTCCCTTTGTTTTGCCTTAGGTGAATTCTTTCACCACCCGTGCCCTGCAGGCTTCCACCAGATCAGCACACCTCATATTTGGGGGCCCCCATCCAATTGGACCCCACAGTAATTAGGCTTGTAAATACTTCTTTTAGTGCTACACTGAAATCAAAAGATTGGTTGTGGTTCCTACTTTAAGGTAGCTTTGCTGTTACTGGTCTTCTCATGAAAAGCTGAGAGTCCTGCCTTGTTCTTGAATCAGAGTCCAAGACTATAATATTTAAAAAGACCTGTGGCCCCTAGGTAGCTCATTTGGTTAAAGTTAAGCATCAGACTCATAATTTCCACTCAGGTCAGGATCTCATGGGTCTTGAGATGGAGCCCCAGGTGGGGCTCCCTGAATGGCAGGGAGTCTGCTTGAGATTCTCTCCCTCTCTCTGCCTCTCCCCCTACTTCCATGCACATGTGCACACTCTCTCTTCCCAATGGGTGAATAAATCTTGAATGAATGAATAAATGAATAAACCTGTCCAAAATAACTATACCTATACCTGTGGTGAACACAGCATAATGCAAAAACTTGTCAAATCACTAAGTTGTACATCTGAAACTAAGGCAATATTGTGTATCAGCTATATGCAAATAAAAAATAAAAATGAAATAAATAATGTAAAAAGTAAAAAGAACTGTTCATTCATGTGAAGAAAGCATCCTGCTTAAAATCAACTTTAGTTTAGGTAACTGGATGTATCAAAAGAAAAGTAGCAAATTGAGGCTTTTCTTCCCTTTCTTCTGAAAGAAACTTGGGAGATACCCAAATCTCTGAACACAGTCCCACAAACTGGTTTGGAGATCAGACATAGAATCAGCGTAATTAGAAAGAAGAAAAATGAAGGAAAGAAAAGTAAGAGGGATGTAGGGACAAAAGGTAGAAAAACCTGAAAACAAAACAATCTATTGCATACCACTCAAAGTGTGCTCCTTGGCCTAGTCACATTGGCATCACTCAAGAGCTATTCTGGAGTACAGAATCTCAGACAACCCGCTGATCTGTTGTAGGGATGGTATTGGTGTATGGATCCTTTTCATCTGCCAATGTGCCCATCCTTTAGCTGCCACAAGTGCTTGCTGCTAACAACTCACAGCTGGCCCTTTATCTAGAGAGTTACCCCTGGCTAAACAGGAGTTTCCTCACTTGGAAAGCTACACAGTGCCCACCCAACCAACTTCAGTTAACAATTGACTGGCACCAAGGGATGAAAGCCTGGTTCCTCATCTTAGGGTGAGATTACTTAGTGCAGGATGTGTTCCAAAACTTCCTCCTGGATTCAGACTAAAGCTCATCTTTGATCGAGACTATATTCATGATTAGCTTTTATGGCCTGCTCTGTCAAGCACTGTTCACTCCTTTTCTCCTGAGAATACTCCTCTAGTGACTTGAATAAGAATCCCCATCTCACGCTCCACTTTTAAGAAACTCAACCTAAGTTGGTTTGTCCTAGAAAAAGATCTGAGAAGCAGATGCTAAGGATAGAATTTTGTAGTTAGATCTAACTTGCCAGCTGGATCACGAGTGGTAGGCAATGTCCTGATAGTCTTTGGGACACTGTAACAGGCAACTACTAAGACTTTCACTTGAGGAGAATGGGGATGAGATGCAGGTGGAGGGGATGCACTAACTGGTACAATTTCTCAGGCACTGGAGATATATGGGGAAGTAGCAACTCTAAAGACTGAAATTGAGTGGCTGTTGCTAAGTACCATTGACTTAGTGAAGAAAGAAAAAGGTTCAGACCTCTTAATAATTCAAAGTAAAGTGTGAGTGTCAGAGGCCTCCTTGGTACCTTTGAAAAGATTCTCATCACCTGAATCAGAGGGTGGAAATGGCTGTAGACAGAGAACTCAAGTGTGATATGGGCAGAGCTTTGAAGAATTCTTGGCCTCAGCAAATCTCCCATGACATTACAGGACCGAGAGAGGGAAAGAGTGGAACTCTGAGATTTGAGATGTGGATCTGTAGGTAGATGAATTTGTGATCTTGTATCCTTAATTTCTCTGAGCCTACCTAGCCAGAAGAAGTGACCTACTTCTTTTGGAGGAGAGATCAGTCACCTCATTTAAGACTGTGCATGGTATTCCTAGAGGCAAGATCAATAAGCAGCCAACTGCCCATAGTACTATCAAATCTATTTATTATCTATCTATCTATCTATCATCTTCCTCCAAAAATCAGGAGTAGATGGGCAGTGCAAAAAAAGTGTTCTTAAGTTGGAAAGCAAGGACAAATCCCCAAGGAAATCCTTCCAGTATAATAGGAAGGAAAGGAGAAAGAAGAAAGAAGGGATGGGTGTTCACGTTTTCATTTTGTTATTCTTTTGAAGTTTTTTAATGATGGAAAGTTCTGGTGACTTTTTATTCCCCATTTATTCCCCAGCACACATGCTCAACGAGTGAGGAGAGTGGAGAAATTGTAGAAAAGTGAAATTATTTTGAGCACTTAGACAAGAGAATTGACTAAAGAACAATCTTAAGAGGTTGGCTAAGACAGGGAGCTTTGTTTCCTTTGCTGGTGTGCCCCTAATGCTTCGAAGAATGCCTAGTACACAGTAAACACTGAAGGAACTAATGGATTGTTTTCAGGGATTGTTGAAGCTGGCCATTATTATAGAACATTTATGGTGGCATCAACATAATTACTTGTGTTGATTTTATCCTAGATGAATCACCCCTTTATTAGTATACGGGTCTTAAAAAGACACATTCACTTTTGCCCAGCACGAAAGATGAAAGGCAAATGAAAAGCTGTCAAAACTAGAGCTCTTTAGGTTTGGAATTAAGTGACAAACAATGAAGTTTTCCTTGGAGTGGGACGAAATGAGACAAACCATTCTCAGATGGACAGAGAAATGTGTAAAGTGTCTTGTAGTTTCTGACTATGTTGAAGAATTGGGGGCATAAGCTGAAAGGATGAACTCCGGTTGAATGTCAGACTGTCTTTTCTGATGGCAGAAGTTTTCCTGGTGATAAGTTCTAGGATATAGCCATAACTAAACTGGAATGGAAGATAAGGACTCAGGAATGAGAAGGGGTGAACAGTGAGAGACCAGATTCCTTGCATGATCTATCCACATGGATGTTGGGGACTCTGACTGATTCCACCTCCTTCAAGTTCCTCTCCTAGACCCCATTCCACCTCTTTCTTATCCCTAAGTCTCCTCAGAATCAGCATTTCCTGCAACTCCATGCTTTAGTCATGGCATAACTCTGGACAAGAAAACAGAAATGGGGCAGAGAAAGAGGTCTGGAGTAGATATCTGTTTTTGTTTTGTTTTATATATATATATATATATATATATATAATATATATATATATATATATATATAAGTTTTTCCTTCTTTAAAATTCTGGGAGGTAATTTCTTCTAAGAGAACAAATTACACCGAAAATCAAGTGGGTGTTTCTCTTCTATTCAACAGTCTAATATATACATAAATATATATATAATTTAATTAAAAATTAATTAATTAAAAATTAATTTTAATTAATTAAAAAAATTAAACTTCTTTTAACCCCCTTTCTTCTCCCCCTGATTTGGGGTCTCTTCTGATTTGGTTAGCATATATTTTTCTGGGGTCTTTGGCACCCTTTTGGTATTTTATTCTCTCCTTCATATATTCTTATCTGGATAAAATGACAAGATAGAAAAACTCACTACAAAAAAAAAGAACAAGAAGCAGTACCGAAGGCTAGGGACCTAATCAATATGGACATTGGTAATATGTCAGATCTAGAGTTCAGAGTAACAGTTCTCAAAGTGCTAGATGGGCTCGAAAAAGGCGTGGAAGATATTAGAGAAACCCTGTATGGAGAAATAAAAGCCCTTTCTGGAGAAATAAAAGAACTAAAATCTAACCAAGCTGAAATCAAAAAAGCTATTAATGAGGTGCAATAAAAAATGGAGGCTCTTACTGCTAGAATGAATGAGGCAGAAGAGAGAATTAGTGATATAGAAGTCCAAATGATGGAGAATAAAGAAGCTGAGCAAAAGAGAGACAAAAAACTACTGGACCATGAGGGGAAAATTCAATGGCAAAAATGAACTATTGGGACTTCATCAAGATCAAAAGCTTTTGCACAGCAAAGGAAACAGTTAACAAAACCAAAAGACAGCTGACAGAATGAGAGAAGATATTTGCAAATGACATATCAGATAAAGGGCCAGTATCCAAAATCGATAAAGAACTTATCCAACTCAATACACAAAGAACAAAGAATCCAATCAAGAAACGGGAAGAGGATGGGGCGCCTGGGTGGCTCAGCGGGTTAGGGCCGCTGCCTTCGGCTCGGGTCATGATCCCAGTGTCCTGGGATCGAGCACCGCATCGGGCTCTCTGCTCAGCAGGGAGCCTGCTTCCTCCCTTCTCTCTCTGCCTGCCTCTCTGCCTACTTGTGATCTGTCTGTCAAATGAATAAATAAAATCTTTAAAAAAAAAAAAAAGAAAAGAAAAAGAAACGGGAAGAGGACATGAACAGACATTTCTGCAAAGAAGACATTCAGATGGCCAACAGGCACATGAAAAAGTGCTCCACATCACTCAGCATCAAGGAAATACAAATCAAAGCCACAATGAGATACCACCTCACACCAGTCAGAATGGCTAAAATTAACAAGTCAGGAAATGGCAGATGCTGGCGAGGATACAGAGAAAGGGAAACCCTCCTACACTGTTGGTGGGAATGCAAGTTCATGCAGCCACTCTGGAAAACAGCATGGAAGTTCCTCAAAAAGTTGAAAATAGAGCTACCCTATGACCAAGGAATCATACTACTAGGTATTTACCCTAAATATACAAATGTAGTGATCCAAAGGGGCAGATGCACATGAATGTTTATAGCAGCAATGTCCACAAAAAACAAACTATGGAAAGAACCTAGATGTCCATCAACAGATGAATGGATAAAGAGAAGTATATACAATGGAATACTATGCAGCCATTTGCAATGATGTGGATGGAACTAGAGGGTATTGTGCTGAGGGAAATAAGTCAATCAGAGAAAGACAACAATTATCATATGATCTCCCTGATATGAGGGACTCGAGAGGCAATGTGGGGGGCTTGAGGGGTAAGAAAGTAAAAAATGAAACAAGATGGGATGGGGAGGGAGATAAACCATAAGAGACTTGTAATCTCACAAAACAAACTGAGGGTTGCTGGGGGGAGGTGGGTAGGGAGAGGGTGGTTGGTTATGGATATTGGGGAGGGTATGTGCTATGGTGAGTGCTGAAAAGTGTGTAAGCCTGATGATTCACAGCCCTGTACCCCTGGGGCTAATAATACATTCTATGTTAATAAAAATAAAAAAATAAATAAAGCAAAAAAAAAAAAAAAAAAACAAAGAAACAAAGAAAGAAAAGAAATAAAAAAGGAAAAAAAATTTTTTTTTTAATTTTCTGCCAGAAAGTCAGTCCAGAATGCCAAGAAATGGATAGAAAGTGAATCTTGAAGGCATCGTTTGAGCCCCAGCATGAACCCTTGTACCTTAGTCCAACCTTATTCCCGGACTTTTTCAGGTACCTAAGTTAACAGATTCTCCTTTTTAAGTCAGTTAAGTTATATGTGCTGTCATTTACATCCAAATACTTCCTCACAGTATAAGGGGGCTCTCCATCACTGGCTCCCACTTGCATCCTAGCCCACTAAATATATACTACCTTCTCTGTCCTTCAGGTTGCCCTTCTATGAGAGGGAATTAAGAAATAGGCATTGAGATTGCAGTCCAAGATAGCAAATGAGTATGAGACCTTAGTTTTGTCTGATTGCAGGAATTCAGCTAGACAGCTATCAAATCATTCTGAACCTACAAAATCAAGGGGATATCAAAGAAAAGAATACCTGCAACCCATCAAATAGAAAAGTCACCATGTTTTGCCAAGTAGGAGTTGGAAAGGAGGGAATCCAAGGTGATATATGGGAAGATAAACCATGGAGGGGAGGGGAGGGAGCCTCCATCAGCTGGATACAGGCAAGTGATAGAGTAGCAGAGCACAAAATCAGAACTTTTAGAAGTCAGCTCCAGTGAGGGATGTCCCTGTCTGAAAGATGCCTTGGTGCCAAAGCAGGCAGAATCCTAGGAGGGGCAGTGTGGTCTCAGGAACCCCGGGATCACAGAAAGAACAGGGGTGCCTGAGTGTGACAGAGTTCCCAGGCATCAGAGCCTTCAAGACATAGGTACGTGGAAAATATCCCAAAATGGCAGTATGTGCTCTAAGATCCCTAGTACTGCCTTTTCCAGTAGTTGAGTGACCCATTCTCTCTGATGTTCAAGTTATGAGAATTAAATGTGAAATGATGGATGTGCTATATTAAATATATTAACAAGAACAGAAATTAAACCTTGCAACATGTCAGGTTCACTTCCTCTATAATGTTGGCTAAGTCTACAGAAGCTGAGGGTTACTTCTACACATCTATGGTCTGGGAGCTAGGTCAAAATAGAGAGACTGTGGTAGACCCAGATGGGCCATATTTCACCAGCTTCCCTCCCTGCCCCCACCCCCAGTTTGAATACTGGTAAGTCAGGTGGTTCTCAGGGTTTATTTTACTTAACC